>LOEQ01004210.1:30764-49897 GCA_001685075.1 Bramus lutescens
GATAGATAGATAGATAGATAGATAGATAGATAGATAGATAGATAGATACAAAGGTACAGCAAATGTTCAAAACTGTTGACAATTTTCAGTAAAGCTTAAGGGGTATGTATAAATATTACACACTATTATACAAATTTATACCATTTAAAAGTATATCTACAGTACAAGTAAGTTCCTATTGGGATAAAGTAACCACAGTAGCAATAAAGACTAGAATAGTAGAATTTCTGCAATATTTTAGTTGCAGGCTTAGAACTTGATAGAAGTTACTGCCCTAATGGAAACTATATTCTTTCTCTCCCCTGCTTCTCTCTGTGTATTTGGATGTTGTTCTGGCTGCTTACTTTTGTGTAGGGGGCATTATGGATCCCCAAACAATGGAACTACTGGAATGTGGTGGTATGCATCAGAGACAGGGTTGCAGAGAGAGATCTGGCCTTGGACAGTATTCCCTAGAGGAAATTTTGAATCCTTATGCTTCTTTGTTTTGTCTAGAGCCAAAGTCAGGTCTTCTTTCACTGTGCATTTCTAACATGATGTCTTGATTCACCAGAGGCCTAAAAGCAAGTCATTAACTGACCACAAACTGAAGCCTCCAAAACAGTGAATGAAAACCAACTTTCCTATTTTTCAATGGATTTCCACAGATATTTTGTTGTAAAAGCAAAAAGAATAATGAGAATGTGTGTGTGCACTCATACATGGGAGTGTACTCAACCATATGATTTTAAAGCTAGACATTATGTATCTTATACACACATATATGCATACATTCATGCATATACACATCGATATAATCGTACATACACACAGCATGTGATAAGAAAGTCCTAGTTCACTCGGTTTTTATTTTACCCAGTGCAGATTAATTTTGTCTTTCTATATATTGCAGTCAGCTTAGCTTGCTATAATGAACTGGCAAATTTAACGAACTACTACAGTGAATTGATGGTTTATCAGAACTTATTTTATTTTCATAGTTCTGAAGGCTGGAAAGTTCAAGTTCAATTTGGCACCTGTTAAATTATTCTTTATGAAGAATACATTTTATTTGTATTGGCATTTTCAGAGAGTCAAGTGAATTCCCCTTGGGCTCATTTATCATAGTACAAAAGCCCATCATGATCCTGCCCTCATGACCTCATCACTATCAACCTTAGCTCTGGGTGGGTTGATTTTCAGTATATGAATTTTAGTGGGGCACAACTTTCACAAAACATAAAATACAACCTCTGACTCCTGCTGACAGGTAAATAAAGTAAGTCAGTCAAAAAATGAAATATGTCAGATTAAGGTGGACAGTCATTTTGAGAAAGTAGATGCTGACAATCATATCACAAATGAGAAAGAAAATTTGCATACTTGCAGAGGTATTTGTATCAATAATATTTGTTGAATATGTGGCTTTTAGTATGCCCAGTGACACCCTACTGGAGAAAATTGCTTTTCCCTTTCCCTTTATAAATAGTTTCTTGGTTAGGCATGGGGCTTTGTGGCCATTTCCCCTTCCCCAAGCTAGGATTTTCTGTGGTTTGAACCTATTCACATCTAGTGTTTGCTGTCCAGTCTCTGTGAGTTTATGTATGTATCAGTACTAATGAATCTAGAAAATGCTGTTTCCTTGGAGATATCCACCACCTCTGGCTCTTAAAATCATTCATTCTCCTCTTTTGCATAGATTCCCATGCCTTCTGGTCTATGTAGAGCTGAGCATCCAAACTATCTCATTCTGTATTTAAATGATAATATGAATTCTTCCAGTCTTAAAAGTGTCAACTCTTCAAAAGTCCAAGATTCAAAGTACCTTATGAAATTCAAAGCAATCTTTAAACTGTGAGCCCCTGTAAAATCAAAAAAGAAATTTATAGTTTCATTGTGTGATGTCAAAAGTGAATCATTCCCCTTCCAAAAGAATCAGGAGGGTAATAAGGAAGGACTGGGCCAAAGCAGGAGTAAAGCTCAGCAAGGCAACAAAATCTCTGCTACTCCATGCCAGGTATCTGGGGAGTGTGGGCTCCTTAAGCATTAAACCGTCCTGCCTTTTGCATCCCACATGGCTTTTCTCTTGTGGTGACTACTTGTTGCCTGCAATTTTCCCTGTTAGATGCCCCATGTCCCTGTAATCTTCAACATCATAGGTAACATTTTGGAGGGGAGCCATAACTGGCAGAAATAAATTTCTAGAGATAGGCTTTTGGAAGTTATGTGGGGTTCCTGACTCTTACTTAGTCTGCTAATTGTAGTTCTTGGCCCATGTCATTTGAACAGTCTCTGTCCCATGTTGCCATCTCCACACACAAACTGAACCATACTATCATATCTTCTGTCTATAATGAATTGAAACTCTGGAAAAATGAGCTAAAATAAATAAATACCTCCTTAAGTGACTTCTGTCAGGTGTTTTGGTTACAGTGATGCAAATACAACCAATACAGAGTCTTGTTAAGGAAGTATACCCCTTCTTGGGGCTTCTTATTCAGAAATCACTATTCTTTAAAATGAGCTTAATTTCAAATTAGCCCCACAATTCTTAACTTTCAGTCTACAAGATTCTGCCTAGTATCCTTACTCTAGAGAAATGTGGAGCTACATTAATTTTCTTCATATGCAAACTTTTGACTTGACCCACATGGTTTTACTCTATAATTTTATACCACATCAGTTGAAGATGTATCTTAATGGTTATCAGGAGGTACCCATGAAATATAATATGAATGTTTACTTTTAACATCAAGTTTGATTTTTAGTATAAGTATGCTTGAAAACTTTTATTTGTTATTTCTGTTTTCTGAAGATCTGTCTTTTACACATATGCTCAAATACCAGTGATTTATCTTCATGCTGATCTCCAGAAATCACGGGTTAGGAAGAAAGAAAGGTAGATTTTAAAATTCAGGATCACAATAAAATATTTACTGATAAGTGGTTTGCAGTTTCTAGAAACTGGAGTTCAATTCTATTGGGGACTCGCAGAGGAAGTGTAAGTAATAGAAGACTAGGTAAGGCACCATGTATATATCTCAAACTCAGGGTTTCATCGATTGAGCATTTCTCCAAGAGTTGTTAAGGACCTAGGATTTCACAAGTAACAAAGAAAATGACTGAGTAAATGCCCACAAAATCTCATTAAAGAATAATGTAGGTGATCAAGCCTTCCATTACCAATTAAAACACTGAGAAGTGTCCATTACACTGACAGGACCTAGCTGGGCCAAATGGATGGATATATGTGTGCTGGGGGCCACTGTGTCCCTACAAAGTGGTCACTTAGCTTCAGTTTCAATGAAACACTGTTATCAGAATAGCCCTTCTCCCCACTGCCACACCATTTCCTATCTGTATTAAAACTCAAACTATAGATAACTCAACACAAATTCTCTTCATGGGCCTTTGGAATGGTGGCAGGAAGGGATAATTCTCTTTCTAGATTATTGGCTTACAAACCAAAGTAAAACACAAAAAGTAAAACCAAAATATTGGACTTAACTTTGCTATATCCTACAATTAACTGAATAAAATAAAATCCTAAGATACACTCCTTAAAAGTTGTCCTTTTTGTGTCTCTAATCCAGTCTACATTGAGCTGAGACCACAACTTTTCTAGAATGAAAGTGGATTCCCTCATCATATACTCACTATTCATGTAATAAAGTATGCCCCCCAATTCAAAGATGATGTGACTTATGATCTCATATTGGCAAATATGAGTGTCTGTAAATTCTTTATTGGGGACTTAAATAAATACTGAACATCCATTTATGGAGTAAGTTCACATTTAAATGACAACTCAGTTATTGGTGTGAGAAAAATGCTCTTCTATTCACCCACATTTTTTGACAAAGGATTCTGGCCTGCCCAGTAATTAATCCATAAATCATGTATGTGTTAGCCATGTGGCTTGATACCTTTTATCAGTGAGGCATTTTCATCTTGCTTCCTCTGTGTCTAGGTGATGACTGCAGACTGAGCTTCTCCTCTTCCCAGAATTCTCCTGTTCTAGTCACCCTGCCTATACTTCTTTCCTGGCTACTAGCCAATCAGCGTTTTATTAAATCCTGGTTTAATAAAACTTTGTACAAAACTTTACAGCGTACAAAACCATTGTCCTACAGCAATAGTTTAAAATGCCTGATGTAAGGTAGAGGAGAGAACTCAGTGGGTAAAGTGCTTAATTCATGAAAACATGAGTTTAATCTCCAGAATCCATGTGAGAATAGCCAGGAATGGTCCAGTGATATACCTAAGTGTGTAAAGGTACTTGCCATCAGGGTTGATGACTTCAGTTCAATTCCTGGGAAATATATAATATATGGAGAGACTGACTCCCATATGCTGTCCTTAAGCCTCTACATATAAGTCATTGCACATGCACACACAAAAATAATAAAAATGAAGTGTATTAATAAATGAAACACTTTTTAAAAGGTAGGCATATTGATATGTACTTTTAATCTAAATATTAAGAGATGGATTCCTATGGTTTAATGGCCAGCCATCCTAGCCTACATACCAAGATGCCAAGAAGTGACAGACCCTGTTCTGTATTTATGAAGATGAATGGTGCCTGAAAGAAGACACTCAAAATTGTTTTCCTCATTTACACATATATGTAAGCATAGACATGTATATACAAAACATATATATATGTCTCTGTATACATATATGTGAGCATATACATATTCATGACTAAACACACATATGTGGGCCTGCACATACATGAACACACATACATATAAACACACACACATTCCCAAAAACATGGATAAAAGTGTGATACATTAACACTTCATGCAGCTAGTTCTACTGACAGTAGCACATATGTAGCTAAGTTTTTATCCCTTATATGTGATATATTCAGGGAAGTCTGTTGCTAGATCCACCAGAGTGAGAGAGGTTTTACATTGCTGAGATCACACATATCAGAAAATTAGTTTGCACACACTGGAAACATTTTTGCAATCTTTATTCAGTGGCTTCTCTACTCTTTTGAATTTGGTAGATTCTGATAAAGAAAAAAGTCTTTCTTTATGTTCCTGTGTTCATCCACAGCACTTTCCTTTCTGTTCCTGATCATTTTTCTGAATGTTTTGCCTGAATCATTCATGCAGGTCTCTACTGCACCTTCACCTGCAAATGAGTCTCTTTATTTGCATCTTCCACAGCATCACATTCAAATGTCTAATTCTAGAAGGTGAGACTCTTTGTACCAAGAGAATTCCCCTTACACTGTGCTGTATAATCACCCATGAATAAACCCTGAATAACTTACATTTCAGGACAATATCAAATTTATATATTCTTTCGAATTTCGTAGTGTAAATTATTTCTTTTACATTTGAATTCTCAGTTAAACATATAATTATTTGCATTATGTATTTCACTTGTGCTCATATTCTGGACTGCAGTCAGCTGGATTTCATAGTGCATGTTTTAAGATGTGATTTTTGCCTTTACTCTGGTAGTTATGCTATCTCTTATCAGATTCATCTTTTTTACTCCATTCTTTTAGACTTCAAAGCTGTTATCAATTCTATTTTCACCCTGTGCACTTTTCCATTCTTAAGCTTTAAAATGCTATCAGAGTCAATCAGAGCAGAGCTGTGAATTAAGTTAAAGAACACTCACTCCTTCGATATCATGATCTATTAATTCCTGTCCCCTCTAATCTCTCTACCTCATTTGGAGGATTACAGAGAGTCGATTTAAGCGTGACATTGCTTTTTAGTTATTGGGTTGAAAATCAGGCCTGCATTAAAGAGATTTTTTTTCTTTCATTTGTTGAAAGGTTAGAGCACAATTGATAATTCAAAAGCAAGTACCTCTGCATCATTGGAGGAGCAAGTAAGTTGTTTAGAAAGAGATTGAAGCAATATTCATTGAGATGTTTGGAGAGGTGTATGTTTGAGATAGCTAGAAGAATGAGGAAAATATGATTAGGAAAAAAGCTAAATACAGATGTATCTGAAAGGGCACAAACTGAAACCTAAGAAATGAGTGTGAGATAAAGACACAGAGGAGATTTGCAAGATTGTTGCTTTGACACATATATTCAGAACTTCTTCTTTACGTTTTACAGTTTATGAGTTCAATCAGTATCAAAGAATGTGCACATATACTGAAAATAAACATATTCAGTTATTCTTATTATTCTCTAAATATACAGTGCAAGAAATATATGCAAAGCATTTCTATTGTATTAAGTATTATAACTGTCAATTTGAAGACTTCATAGACTATTTTACATAACTAGCAGAAGTATGAAGGTTAGGATCATGTAAGTCATCTTCCATACATGCCAAGGAATAACTACATACTCAAATATCTTTAATTTTCCAAGACAGTATATTAAAATTATATTTCATTAGTTTCTTTGTAATTATTTCAATTTTTATCAATCTACAATTTTATGAAATCTGTGGATCTTTATTCCCTATAGCTCTGCCTCACAAAACCATGTTTTGTAAAAACAAAAAAAAAAAAATGTTTTTTGCTCAGACGAGGCCATAAGGCTGTTTTAGCTTGTCTTACTTCCAGCCCACCTGTCTTTGTCCTTCTCCTGGCTCTGTGAGGGGGGTTTTGCTACAAAGAAAAAAATAATTCTTCAAATGTTTTCATTGAAACACAAGGATAATTTCAAAAAATTATTTGCCCCAATCAAAAGGATTTTTTAATAATTAGAAAAGGAAGCATCTTGTGTTTTATATATACGCATATACACACATATATAGTATACATGTTTATATATACACACATACAGTATTCCTCAGAAATGACTTGGTTAATCAGTAGAAAAAAAGAGTATCTTGTGTTTTACATGCACACACACACACACACACACACACACACACACACACACACACACGTCTACATATACAGTATTCCTGAAAAATGGCTTGATTAATTTTGAGCAAGAGATACAGTGGAAGAGATTATAAACCATCAGAATGGAGGGGTGACTTTATGTATTAATGGGTCTAAGAAATTAGATCAAAGCTAAACACACAAGGTTGGTAAAAAAAAAATAGGAATCTCTTGGACAGTAAAGAGTAAAAGAATGGGAGAGTTAAAAGACATGATGTGAAACGAAAAATAAGAAAAGTTTCACAAGAAGAGGATTGTAGAGCTAGCAGACAATATTTCTACGTAATGCTCTTTTACTGTGAAGTTAAGTAGGAAGAAGTTTTTAAACAGGTATCTCTCCCTGACTCACTTCCCTCTCAATATCCATTCTGAAGTCAGCGTAATGTAATAGTGAATACTGGGCACTGTCTCCTGCTGCTACGCTCTGCAAGTGCATGATTTGTAGCTGAAGGCAAGTTATCAAATGAAGAACATTGTGGGGTAATTCTCAAGGCAGAAATCAGTAATCTCTGAGGGACTGTCTCTGGGAATGCCTACGCTTCTTTTTAGGATAATAAGGCATTTGGTCTACAGTCATGACTCATAGCCCTTTTGGGAGGCTCTGACTGCTTGGCCTCACAGGAGTAAGATTTTAAGAGAGTTTGATAGCTTGGAGGCTGAGGTCCTTCATGACTAATGCATGCCATCTTGAACAAACTGAAAGTAAATTTGCGAAGTCTAGGAAGCGGTCAGCATTTCAAATACGCAAACATCTATAGCCAGTGCTGCTGCAGGGAATCATGAACGTTGTGGAGAGCCCTAACTGTACAAATCAACATTCACTGAACTGAACTGAAGTGACTGAAGTGGTGGTGACAAATACAGGGCTGTGGTCATGTTTACAGTGTGCTAAACTCGCTGCTATGAATTTGATGAAGTCATTTTCACCTAGCACTGCAGAGCATCAGCAGAGCGAGAGAATAAATTGTTAAATAGGCTCAACAGAACATGGGACTCTTCAGGGATTTTCTTTCTGTTAGGGAAATCTGCTTCCACCTAGAAAGAATTGTTTCCTACATAGGAACCCACCAAGAGTGTTGCAACCATCTCAGTTCTTTCATACAGAATTATGAAATGATGCTGCCTGCACTATAGCCACAATTATAAAACAGCTTTCCTCATTTTATTAACAATTTTAGGGTAAAGTCTTCACATGAGCCATGATGATTAGTTTTGATTGTCAGCTTGAGACGTCTAAAGCAGTGGTTTTTAACTTTCCTGATACTGTGACTCTTTGATACAGTCCCTCATGTTATGGTGACCCTCAACCATAAAATTATTTTCATTGCTCCTTCAAAACTAATTTTGCTACTATTATGAATTGTAATGTAAATGTCTGATATACAGGAAACCTGACATGTGACCCTATGAAAGGGTCGTACAACCCTCAAAGGGCTTGAGAACAGCTGATCTAGAGTCTCAATGAGGGACTCTTTCAATAAGGTTTACCTGTGAGCATACTGCACGGGAGAGTCTTGATTGCATTAATTGATTGGCAATGACCAAAACCATTATGAGAAGCATTAGTCCTAGAGTGTATAAGAGTAGAGAAAGTGAGCTGAGCTGTAGAGATACATGCTTTCATATTTCTTTGCTCCTTTTGATTGTGGATGTGATGTAATAAGGTACTTTACATTCCCGCTGCCTTGACTTCCCTGCTCTGATGGACTGTAACCTGGAATTATGAGCTAAAGTCAACTCTGTCTCTCCTAAGTCACTTTTGGCAGGGCATTTTATTACATCGACATGAATAAATCCAGGACATTTGACATTTAAAGGTAAATGTTACTATGGAAGAATAGCATGTTTCAGCCACCTCAGGAACTAGATGACTATGGAAGTGATAATGATGCTTAATTCTAAGCAGGTTCTTAAGAATTGAATTTGACATTGGTGAAAACTGCCCCCCAGACCCTTCCTGCTTACAAAATGCGTCACTGTAGACTTTGTCTTGGCTTCTTTTGAGAAGCATACCTTCAGTCTCATGGAAAGTGAGGACACTGATAATTGCCATACTTCTAATAAATTGCCAGAACTCACTCTCAGGAGTCTGAAGCAGTGAGGAGCTGCTTCAGAAAGACCTACTTACATTCCCAGCAAGGCCATCCACTAGATTGGATGTCCAGATATCTGGTCCAGCCAGGTTCCCTCTGAGTAATAATGAGAAGAAATCTCTGAGTTTTCATATACCCAGTATTTAATACATGGTGCATCCAGCCCATGGAACTGCAGGTTCTTCTCTTTGCAGCCTTAGGGTGGAAGAATATTTTAATTTCATTTAACTTTTAATCATCTGACAGTATTCCCAGATAGTAAGTGCACACATGAACAGAGAAACAATGGCTGCACTTTCACTGTCAAGGCTTCAGTCATGGAAGAAGCACAGTCTGATGAAGGATCATGATCTGAGTTTGGATCCCAATTCAGTGACTCATTTCTGTTATTTGGTGGAAATTATTTTATCCTACATCATAAACTTACTAACTTTAGAATATGAAAGAATTCATATCTTCATTAATATTGTTAGAACTGTAAAAATAGACATAAACCATCAACTGAGTCCTTTTCTTGATAGACAGCATGTAATAACTCTGTGCTTTGCCATGTTATATTTTCCCTTGCCACATTTGTTAACTTCTCTCATGTCCTCTCCTCCTTCACTACAAATAGATATGACACAGAGAAACTCCTCATCAGGAGAAATGCACAGACAGAGTTCAGATTTTCTGATCTCAGACACACACAAAAAAATGTAGTGTGGTGATTTAGCAGCCTGATAAATCTCAGCTTCCTTCTTCAAGCTGCTGTATGCTTGGTCTTTCATCTAGCCCTTGTAATAAAGCCTTAACTCATATCTTATTGAATTTTCCTGTTTCAAGAGATAAATATATATAAATGAATTTATTTTTACTGAATTCACACAGCATTCAATAGTATGAAGAGCCTTTTCTAATTCTATTTTCACCATTTTATAATTTGGGAGTATCTCATAGTTTTACTTGTGTGATGGTTCTATCAAGAAAACCCAGAAGTTGGATCATAAAGAATTGTAGGTATGATTCAGAGTATGTCATGAGAAGACCAGTGAGCCTCATACCAGCTGCCAGAACCTATAACTTGGTGAATTACATGACAGAAGGTAAGTAAAGATTAAAATAGAATTAAGATTACTTATCACTTGACTTTAAAGTGTGCAAACTATTCTTCCTTATGAAAATGAATCTAATGTATCAACAGATGGTCTTGAAAGTGGAAGAAAGGGTAATAATTACAGCAAAGATACTGTCCTGTGTTGTCTAAAACTCTGAGGACCTATAGCAACTGTAACAAGTTGCCATCTCTGTCATCTATGAACTTCTGATTTACAGAACTTTAAGAAAATATGCTTATATCATTCTAGGCCACTAACCTTGCAGTAATTGGAGAAGAAAACTAATCAAGGATTCAATGTTTTATCAAGAAACAACGGAAACATAGTATCATTTTGATTCCACAGCAGTATTATTGACTGAGCCCCTTGGTACTTGTGAGAATTATTGATTTTATGCAGCAATGCCTGCCAAGAAACTGACCCACAGTTCACCAGGAGATCTCTATGAATTTCCTGTCTACTTACCTTGGCAGTAGGTAGGTTGTGCTCTCCTCTTATTCTGTATTTCTAAAACAAAAGAAGTTTTTCAAAAACTTATGATTAGAAAGAATTTGTATATTGATTAAGAAGACATAGAGAAAATTATGCAATAATTCATATTCACATTTACATTATGCTACAAAATAGAATATAAAATTAAATGAATATAAACAATACCTATATAAAACACATTTAGTTACAAATATGTAATTATTATTATTTTACAGAATATACAAAATAACTTGAAGACTATCTGTGTAAAAACAAAATCGAATCTACTACATAAAGAAAATATACCATTATCAGATAAATATCAAGCCTATATAACAATAATATTTTCTGTTGAATGTATTTCTAGAATAGTTTTGTCTAAAAATTAAAGTTTTCACTCTTGGAGATAACTTTAGAGAGAACAATTATGTGACTTTGGTGGTATTTATGATAACACCTTGTAAATTAAGACCATTAAGTCAACTCTTCTATATATTTCATTTATAGAGCATTTCAAATTTTTATATACTTTAATTTCTAATATGGTAGCTTACATTAAGTACATAGCCCTATGAGAACCTAATAAGAAAGAAGTTTCAATTTGATGGTCTGACTCTAACATAAAAAGCAGGCTGTGTCTTTCAGCTTTTTGTAGGAAAGTGAAGACTGTCTATTTCTGGACATCACTACAATAAGAACAAATACACCAAATCCTCAAAGAGTAATTTTGCCTATCTAGTGTGTCACATTAATGTTGAAATGCGTACCTCTCAGAGTAGTATGCACACGTTTGTGACTGAAGTAGACATCTCTTGTTGAAGTCTTTCCTGAATGTTATTCAATTTCCTATTTAATTGTCTGAATTAAGTGCCAAGGGAGAAGACACAAATTTCCATAATTTCCTACTAAAAGGTAATTGCAGTCTGTACTTGGCCATATATGTTACATTTTTAGAGGTGTATTCATATTATCATAACACCATAACTTCTTTAATTAACATAATGTTTTTAAAAACATTTGCGTTATTTTCTCTAAAAGAGAAAAGCTATTGTAGACAACAGTGTAAAAAGCCTGGCAGATAAATCTTCATCCTTACCAAGAGACTTGTTTATGACTAGACTGTGAAAGTGCAACTGTTAAGGCAGGGAAAATGTGCAATTTACACATTTTAATGTTAACTTCAAACTAACTTCTCTAAAAACATTTATGCATTTTCATATGCATATAAATCCAAGAACATTAAAATAGCAGCATGAATTTCTCTTCTGTTTTATTTTGCAAATTGTATAGAAATATCTCTTTGTCTAACTTTATTTTGAAATTTTCCTTGCTTCTTGTTTGGAATTTTAATAGTAATGGATACTGCAAATGTTTTCTAAAGACTCACATATGGATATGTGAGTAATACCCAAACACTGATGCTAAACTTTCTGGTGAAAAAACTAGTTAATGCTGGAGAACAAATATCTTACAAGGTAGGTGTCAAATCATTAGTTTCAGGAGCAAAGAAGAAAGCATGGAAGGACTCCAGTGTGCATTCAGATTGTGGAAATTCTCCTACCAGTGAAAGTGCATGTGGCAGTGTGACCAGAGGGAGATAGGATCATGGCTTCAGACAGAACATGCCACAAATTTACATAACATTGTAGCAATAGGAATAAGAGAGTGGAAGGAGAGATAAGGACAGAGAGAGAGACAGAAACAGAAAAAGAGACAGCAGCACAGGTAGGGAATGAGGGAAGTAGGACAGGTCTCTTCTTGGTACTAGATCGGGGCTTAATGACTCTAGAGGCAAAGGTTGCTCCACTATGAATCATACTGAGAATTGAGAGTAGGATGACAGAAGAGTTTCTATGTGGCCACTAGAATTTTACTTGACAGAAATAAAAGCCTTGGAGAAGTACAATGTATCAGACATATAGAGTGAACCACATACAGGTGTTGTCATCTACAATGGGTCCTGCACATAGGTGGCTTGGCTTTTGTAACCCACTATCAGAAAAGTGAAATCACTTCTTGTATCTCATTTGATCACAATGAAACCAGAGCAAAAAAAAAAAATTAGAGTCCATAATAGAGATTGAATAATATGTACCAAATGATGGGGCAGCCAAAAAAATCAGGTGGGAAATTTTTAAAAATTCATGTCATCAAATGAAGAAATTACATGAAACTATGGTTACAAGTAAAAAAAGTTCTAAGGTGGAAATTAAAGGACAAGGTTAAGACAAGTCAGTTATGAATTCTACTAGGTGCTTAAAGAATTAATATCGTAGCTTCTAAAACTCTTCTATTAACTAGAAAGGGAAGAGCTATCACCATGTTGGCTCTATGAAGCAATTATTCTTCCTGACACAAACTTGTATAAGGACACACAACCAGCATATTAGAGCCCAGTGCCCTTGACAAGCACAGGTTGTCAATAAAATAATTGAAAACCAATTCAATAACGCATCAAAAAAATCATTCACTATGGTCATCCTGACATCATTTCATAGATGCCAGGATGGTTCAATACATGTTTGTCAATAAATTCAGTACATCTTATGAGTAGAGTCAAGGACAGAAATCACAAGATCAGCTCAGCAGAAACAGAAAAGCACCTTTTCCAAAAGTCTAACACTACTTCATGTTAAAATTCCCAAAGAAATGGAGATAAAAAACATACCAATGGATTTGTCTGATGAACCTAGAGCCAACATTTTAATAAATGAAGAAAAACCAAAACTTCTTCCATTAAAATCAGGAGACAAGGAGCTTCCCCGTTCTCTTTGAATAAGAGGTTCCATAAAATTATAAAAGCTTCTGCCCATCAAGAGAAATACATTTATCAGTCTTTGAAGTTTTAGCAAAAGAGGTAAGAAAGGGAAAGAAATGGATACACACAACAAAAGAATAAGTTAATTTATTACTGTTTTAAGATATGATTATAAAATCTCTAGAGATTCCATTATCATTATTAAAGTTGATATACACTTTTATCAAAGAAGCAGGATAGAAAATCAACATACAAAACAATTTTCTATCTGTCAGTAATTAAAATTTTGAAAAAAGAATTATGAAAGTAATCTGAATTTACAATAGCTTCAAAAATAAAATGCCGGGAATGAAACTTAGCCAAAGAAGTGAAAGACTTCTATAATGAAAATTTTCAAACACTGAGGAAAGTAATTGAAGAAGACAATAGAAGATAGAAAGATTTTCTTTGCACATGTGTCTTCAAAATTTATAGAGTAAATATAGAGTGTATTACCAAAAGTGATACACAGATTCAATGCAATCTGTTCTAACTTACAAGGATATTTATAGAAGTAGAATAAATTTCTCAAATTTATCTGGAATTGTAAAAGAACACAAATAGTCAAGGCAATCCCAAGGGAAAGTGTAATGATAATGATGGAATCGCCATACCCAAGTTATACTACTTTGTACTATATTAATATGCTATATTATTATGATATTGTACTATATTAATCATTTCAAGTTATACTACAGAGCTAAAGTAAGGAAAACAGCAAATGCTCTAAAAAAAAGCACCCACATTCATAGGTTGATAGTATACAAAACTTGGTATTTGACCCACTCTACCACAGCCCTCTAAGTTGTGACAAAGATACCAAAAGCATGCTTTGAAGAAAAAAGATGTCAATATCATAAGGGAAGACTGACAGCCACATGTGAAAACAGATCCTTATTTCTCCCCAAATATAAATATTAACTTAAAGTATATCACAGACCTTGATGTAATATCTGAATCTCTGAAACTAATAGAGGGAAATTTGGAGCTAACACTTCAGAATATGGCATAGGGAAAGATGTTCTGAAAAGGATTCCAGTAGATAAGAAACATAAAGGAGCCTGACAGATGAAATTTTGTGAAGTTAGAAAAGATTCAGCATAGGACATAAAACAGGTTAATTTGAGCATAGTGGCAGCCTACAGATTAGCTGAAAATTTTGGTTACTATACTCAAGACAAAGAATTAATAATCAGAATACACAAAGAACTCAATAAGATTAACCAGCCCCCGCAAAACAACCCAATCATTAAATCCCCTTTCTTACCAATCCCCTTCTTTTCTAAATGAGAAAATGAAATGCACAGATAATTCTCAAAAGATAAGATATACTTGATCAAGAAACATCAGAGAAAATGTTCAAAATCCTTGGCCACAGAAGAAATGCAAACTGAAACTGAAATGCTACAAGGAAATTGTGTCTCATTCAGTTATAGTTATCATAACTACCTTCAAGAGAAAAAAAACTAAAAATGTGTGGGAATTCAGGTCATTTATACACTCTGGTGTAAAAAGAAGTTTCTGTCCCACTTGGTCCTGCACCCATTAAGTCCCAAAGAAACACACAGAAGCTTTTATTAATTACAAACTGCTTGGCCTCTTAACTCAGGCTTATTACTAACTAGCTCCTACAGCTTATATTAACCCATAATTCTTGTCTATGTTTAGTCAGGTGGTTTAGTACCTTTTCTCTGTGAGGCATTCTCATCTTGCTTTCTCTGAATCTGGCTTGTGACTGCATCATCTTCTTTTCTCTTCCCAGAATTCTCCTACTCTGGTTGACCTGCCTATACTTCATGCCTGGCTGCTGGCCAATCAGTGTGTTAAGCCAATATGAGTGACAAATCTTTACAGGGTACGTGAGTATTAGCCCTCAGCATTGCCACTTTTTCCTTTTCAAAGTAAAAACCTGGAATTTAATCTCATTTCTTCAGCTTTTTTTCCTGTCCATTATCAAAAATTAGTACATATGATATTTGTCTTTCTGGGTCTAGTTACCTCACTCAATATGATTTTTTCTACCTCCATCCATTTGCCTCCAAATTTTAAGATGTCATTAGTTTTTTGTGCTGTGTAGTATTCCACTGTGCAAATGTACCACATTTTCCTCATCCATTCTTCGGTGGAGGGGCATTTAGGTTGTTTCCAGATTCTGACTATGACAAACAATGCTGCTATGAACATAGCTGAGTACATGTCTTTGTGGTACGATTGAGCATCCTTTAGATATCTACCCAAAAGTGGTATTGCTGAATATTGAGGAAGGTTGTTTCCTAATTTTCTGAGATTCAACAAACTGATATCCAAAGGGTCTTTATCAACTTACACTTCCACCAGCAATGCAAGAGTGTCAATATTTTATAACTATTCCAATATTGATTAACTATTCACATGCTTTTATTTTTTTCCAAGACAGAAAAGGCCCTGCTGCTGGAAGTTTGGTTGAAAAACTAAGATAAAATGCATTCAGTTTTAATGGCCTGTTTGAAATAGTGACACTTCTATTAATTCAATATTTTTGGTCCTTTCTAATCTTTCATAGATTTTTATAGGGAATTTTTTTCCAGTACTTCAAGCAGTCTTTCACTGCATGCAACAAAGCAAAACATTTAGCAAAAGAAAACAGCTCTAAGTATGCTCACTCACTTATTCCAAGCTTCAACCCATAACAGATGCTACTACTATGAGTCTGTAGCCTCTCCTGGGACAGAGAATGCTGATCTTGTATCCAAGGCTCTGGTTATTGCCTCTCCTATTTGCAGGGTGATTGCAATATTTGCAATTTCTCACGCTGCCACTCACCTCCAGACCCACAAGTCTAGCTCGGCGATATCGCAAGACAGCCAACCCTATTGTCAGCCTTCTTTAGATGCCATGTTCAAAGAAAAATACTCTCTTCTTTTGGCTAGGTTTCCCCAGCAAAGGACATAGTATCCTCACCATGAGGAGGGAGTTCGGGTGGGAGTAAAGCCACTTAGGAAACCAGGAAGACAGACAAGCCATATTATAAATCCTCTTGGCCTTTTCTATTTATACAAAGGCCTTGAACTCTAGTATATCACATATAACAAAAGATAGAGGCCTTCTCACCTCTTCTTTGCTTGAATTAAATACCTCCAGTCTAGTTCTAGCTTACATGGAACCTTATCCTATCACAGCAGTTCAGAGTTTAAGTTCATCTTTGGCTATATGCAAAAGTCTCTGGTTCCTTGATCAGGATTAACCACTCATAGTTTAAACCCTCCTGTAAGATGTTCCTGACCATCCATTGGCATGTGTAGATAAACCTTCATATGGAAAAGCTAGAAAATCATTTTGTTTTCATGTAAATAGCCTACATCACTGTCTATGTTATATTTTTCTAGGTCATGGGAATGAAAAACTCTCAGTAATAACTGTATAATACCCCACAAAGTACAGTGATATGTCTTTATATTTCCTCCCAAGAATTAGCTCCTCTTTTAAATGTTGCAATTTGATTATTCAAAATTGATAGGTTTTGTGTTCTTTATGAAATAATTATTTTAGAAGCATATGAGTTTTACACATTTAAATCTCTGTTGACAGAGGGCAATTCAGTTTTAAAAGGATTGTTTTGATTTTTATAAACGTGTGAAGCTGCCCTCACCCAGGACCATTTTGCCTACATTCTGATCAAAATGTAGTTATTTGCCAAAGATGTGAAATTTTTTTTATTAAAACCATAATTTTCATTTCTCTTGTTATGAATTTTATAGCTGCTGTTTTCATATTTAATAGGGCATTTATAAATTCTGGTAAACTATTGTTTATACCCCTACCCTGTTGTGTTGAACTCTTGCTTCTTATTGTCTCTAACCACCTTAATTAGGAAACTTACGAATTTAGCTCCAATTAAATATTCCAAAGTTTCATAGTTTATAATTTTAAATTTTAAAGGGTAACTGACCAATTATTTGCATAAATTGCTTTTTATTTTTACATGATAAATATATTGACATAGGAATGTTTTTGACATTTATATCTTGAGAAAAAATCACATTCATCCTTTTGGATAATTTGAACAATTTCATTCTTACAGTGTGGGAATTTCTATTATATACTATAGCATCTAATTAACATTCCTCACAAGGGTCAAAATTCTATACATCTCTCCCACTTTTAACCTTTGACATTCCTGAGTTTGTAGAACTTTTCGTTCTTTTAATCTCCTTCACCTGCTACAACTTTTCATTACACAAAGGCCCTTCTGCCTTCCCTGGATTTGATAGCCTTGAGTAGTTGAATCCATTCTCCTTTCCTTCATTTCTTTTGTAGCCATTCTTTCATTAACAACCTGTTATGAGGGATCTTGAGCTTGGGTGACAACAAATTGGGAAAAAGACAGTTGTCACCTGCATTAGAATAAAAGCCAAGAGACCTTCCTCCCAGGTGTACTTGCTAGCCTGGTTTGGATTATGTCACACATAATTGTTTTGCCAGCCTTCCTTGTTTTGTTCTCATGTTCCCTTGTGAAGGCCTGAGAAAATTTTTTTTTGCTGTCTCTAACACTAGTAATAGCATTTTCATCTCATTTTAATTGGGAAATGTATATATTCTATGCATCTGAGATGGACATTTTGGTTGTCAATGGTTACATGTAATGCTGAAAGGTTAATAACTTCATATTAACTTCATAGTTAGTAGGCTATAACAAAACACTAAGCATAGAGCTAGGCCAAAATCAGACTCTGAATCTAGATGTGTGTGAATCTATAAATTTATCTCTTTCATTAATAATTTTTAAAAGTGTGTATTTCATTTTTTTATTTGGATTATTTGTTCTTTTGATGACCAATTTCTTGAGCTCTTGTATATTTTTGGAGATCAGACCTTTGTCTGATGTTGGGTTGTTGAAGATCTTTTCCCATTCTGTATGCTATTGTTTTGTTGACTGTGTCTTATGCTTTACAGAAGCTTTTTAGTTTCAGGAGCTCCCATTTATAATTGTTTCTCTCAGTGTCTGTGCTACAGGGGTTCTATTTAGGAAGTGGTCTTTTGTGCCAATGAGGTCAAATGTACTTCCCACTTTCTCTTCTATGAGGTTCAGTTTGGCTGGCTTTTTGTCAACAGAGAAATCTAAAACGGCTGAAAGACACTTAAGGAAATGCTCAATACCCTTAGTCATCTGCTGCGGGACAATGGTCTTTTATCCTGTCATTTGTATTATTTTTAATAAAATGCTGATTGGCCAGTAGTAGAGAGGCAGGAAGTATAGGCAGGGCGACCAGGCCAGAAGTAGAGACAGGGAAATGAGAATTCTAGGAAGAGGGAAGTTTCAGTCTGGAGTTGTGACCCAGATGTAAAGGATGCAAGGTGTGACTGACTCGTTGAAAAAGGTACCAAGCCATGTGGCTAACACAGACAAGAAATATGGGCTAAAAAAAGTTATAAGAGTTAATAAGAAACCTGAGCTACTAGGCCAACCAGTTTATGATTAATGTAGATTTCTGTATGTTTCTTTGGTACTGAATGACTATAGTACTGGGTGGGAAAATAAAAAAAACCTTTGGTCAACAGCCATCAGAGAAATGCAAATCAAAACAACTCTGAGATTCCATCTTACACTTGTAAGAATGACCAAGATCAAAAACATTGTTGACAACTTATGCTGGAGAGGATGTAGGGTAAAAGGAACCCTCCTCCATTGCTGATAAGAGTGCAAGCTGGTACAGCCCCTTTGGATATCAGTACAACAGTTTCTCAGAAAATTAGGAAACAACCTAACTCAAGACCCAGCAGTACCACTTTTGGGTATATATCCAAAGGATGCTCAATCGTACCACAAGGACATGT
>LOEQ01004210.1:49914-111050 GCA_001685075.1 Bramus lutescens
GACATGTGCTCAACTATGTTCATAGCAGCATTGTTTGTCATAGCCAGGACCTGGAAACAACCTAAATGCCCCTCCATCGAAGAATGGATAAGGAAAATGTAGTACATTTACACAATAAAGTACTTCACAGCAAAATAGTAATAATAACAATAATAATAACATCTCAAAATTTGCAGGCAAATAGATGGAGCCAGAAAAACTCATATTGAGTGAGGTAACCCAGACCCAGAAAGACAATTATCATATGTACTCACTCATAAGTGATTTTTAAACAAAAAACAAAGAAAAACAGCCTACAAATTACAATCCCAGAAAACCAAGACAACAAAGACATACATGGATCTAATCTACACAAGAAATAGTAAAATACAAGATCTCCTGAGTAAATTGGGAGCATGGGGATCATGGGAGAGGGTTGAAAAGGAGGGGATTGCCAGGAATGGGAGCAAAGAGAAATATATAGCTCAATAAAATCAATAAAAAATAAAAAGTAATTTTTAAAAGTGTACATAATTGATTTTCCTCAGAAAATTGCTCAACATTTAAGAAATTTTTCTTCTCTTATTAGTAGTATTATTTATTGTTTGTTTGTTTTCTCTCTGACTAATACATTATGAGTTCTAGGAGGACTGTGTGTTCATTGTTTATATCTAATAGCGTTATATTTAATAGTTGGAAATCTATATCTTAATTGAATTCCTGTGGCATTACAGACTTGTTCTGCATGTCTTTTTCCATGTATATGACTAAGAACAATAACACCAACTCTATTCTCCCCAACCATGAGAAACTGAAAATACCACTACCATTTATGTTGGCTCAGCTGTGAAGGGCTGATGGTAGAGTATACTTTTCCTCCATTGCCATTTTCTACTTTTTTATGATTATCTGCGCTATTTCCAAAGTGCCTTCTATAATTTTAATTTTGCTAGAAAACTAATCAATTCACTTTTGAATTAGTTTTAAAAGCTAAGTTTCCATCTCAAAGCACTGACTACTTACCTTTCCAGTTTCGCTCGTGTGTTTATGCTGGCAATGCGCCTCCTGGACCACCGTGTTTCTCTTCGCTCCCCTCCATTACATCTTTCACACATGTAGTTTTCTGTGCTGCATTGTGTTCTGTCTTGAATTTCTAATTTTTCTTCCTTACACTCAACTCTCAGAGCAGCAAATGTGACCTTATCTCCTCATTCGTTCTTCTACATGGAATATAAAATTTAATCATTTTTAATGAGCCAGGGATTGCCCAATTCAGAGGTCTGAGCACCTCTTTCTTTGCCATGTTGTTCACTGAATTGTCCTCCCCCTAACTTCCTCTGCTTTTCTCACCTAGCATCTGATTGGCTCACTTTCCTTTCTGTTGTGCCTCATGCTTCCTTTGTAATCTGGTGGAGTCCATCCACACCATCAACATGTACAAGATTCTCCTCCTAGTAGCCCACTAAATTTTGTCATAGCACTTCTTTTTCCTTATTGTGCTATTTTCAACCTCTTATAACTAAATAATGTCCACGTTCTTTGAGGTACTAATCCCATTTCAATTACATTATAGGCTATCTCTGTTACTATTTAGCTGGCTAATAACAATTGAAGCTAAGCCTGGAATTATTAGGATCATTAAGAAAAGATATGTCTAGCCAAACCTCTGATAGCAATTTTAGTACTTTGTGAAGGAATTAAGCGAAACTTATTAAGAAATTCATGTGCTATTATATAGCTATCGTCTAAAGTAAAAACAATCATATAAATAAGCATAAAAGGATTTCCCCTGTATAACAACAAAGAAGAGCACTGCACAGAGGTGCATGTTATAGGTTAAAATGGACTCACTGTTCAAGCAAAGTTTTACAGAAAATTTACACCAAAAGTTGTAGTTGTTTTATTCCCCCACCTCAATCCCCATGGTGGTGGGTGTTGAGACAGGGATTTTTTGTGTAGCCTTAGCTGTCCTAGATATAGCTCTGTAGACCAGGCTAGCCTTGAAATTGCAGAGTTCCACCTACCTCTGCATCCTAAGTGCTGGGATCACATGGCTACTTAGCCTTGATGGATGCACTCACCATATGCATGCACCTATTGAAGCAGACACTGGAAGTTTAAAAGCAGATGCTGGTGGACATGGATTTCTTTAATCATTGCCAGCAGCTACTCAATTTTAGAACAAAAAACTTCCATTTCCCTTTCCCCACTACATGAAATGATAATAAATTGACTATTTTGGCACAGTTTCTGAATTTAATATTATTTTAAAAACTGAATAAAAAAACGACTTGTGCTGTATGGCAATGGGATGGGGGTAATCAAAATTTTCCCAGGAACTGAATATCTGGCATAGTTCACTAGACATTCAACATGGTAATCATATGTGTGCTAATTATAACTATAATTATAATTATAACTATATATGGGTCTTGATCTGAAAACAAAAGAAACAAAGATGTCAGGTTTGCAGGTGGAGGACAAGGACAGGCATCTACTCTCTACTCTAATTTGATGCAAACTGCACAGAAACTTTCTGTTCCAAAGGACGGTTGTAGAGGATTTCAAAACTTCTGCGCACAGAAACTCAGCCTGAGTATAGGACTCTCCAGAGCATTGCAGTGGGCATACACAGTTTCAATAACAAAGCTAACATTTTTCGGCTCACATCTGATTGATGCTGAACATTACTTGGGCATTATAATAGTACTAGCATTGAAGTTATTGTTAACTTTAAACATTTGTTATTTTTATAGACTGAATGCTGGTGTTTCTTGATAATAGGTACCTATCAAGTGTAGGCATTTTCTCCTAGTTGTTGATAAATAAATTGTAACAACAATGTGGTAGAAGACAAAACAGTGTTGATATCACATCACCTATATAAGTTATTTCTGTTATTGCCTGCTGAGTACCATATGGCTCCATATGGTCTCTCACATGCTCACTTGGACTACTTTAATAAGTGCATTTATTTTTAGATTACTCTCACAACCAAGCTCGAATAAAACCACTCGTGGAAAGGCTTCTAAACTGAAAATACACTGGCCTTTGTCATGTCATTATTCCATATATATGTCATATAACAACTCTTTGCATGGTAGCTACCTCATAAAAGTACTTTAAGTCACCTGGAGCATAAAGTGTACTGTGGAGTGTACATATGGTATACACAAAAGCTATGCTATGTTTTCTGAGAAAGTTGAACATCATTGAATTTGGATGTCTTCAGGAGGTCATGAGACCAATTTGCAACAAATGCTGAAGAGACGTCTCTCTCTTTTCTCTTCCTCTGATTACTATTCAAGCTTTCATACATATGGATATATATATAAAACACAGAAACTTTATATATATATATATATAATCAAGCCTTCTGTTATTACTACCACATACATGGATATTCATAAATGTATACAAACATGCACGCACACATAAAATACTGAATGAAAACCTGGAATAAGTGATTCCTTGCCTCGCTGGTCACTAACTATTATGAGAAAGGCACTAGTGCACCAGAAGAAGCTTTAGTAACTGGATGACCATGACCACTAAGGGCAAGTGCTTTCCAAATAAAACTTTGTGAGCAACACTAACTGGGCAATACAATTGATGTCCTTACTATAAGCAAATATTTTCTGGATACTTTGTCATTCTGAAGCCATGGTTCTCAATCTTGACTACACAGTAAATCTACCTTTGAGGCACTGTGAGTTATACTATTTATTTGTGTGGTTAGTGTTTTTTTTTTTTAGATCAGAGCCACATCTTTGAATTCTGACAAGCAGTACAATATACCCCCACATTCACATTTTTCTCCAAAGCATCCCTGTGACCTCAGTGTGAAATAAATGTTGCGTGAGCTTGTTTTCATGATGGAGGGCCCAAAACAGCCATCAGTGCTTCTTTACTGTGTGTCTAGGCAGACTGTTGCTGTCTTCAAATTTTGGTTCTGTAATCCTGTACCTGTACTTACGCACAGAAGGCTCAAAATTCACATTGCTTAAAAGATAACTATGATCCACTAAGAAACAGGGCCTTAGTCTTTTTCTGATTGATTCAGAAATATTGATCTTCAATTACTCCAACTACAATGGAATCCAATCCTGTCCCTTTACCTTAAAATGGAAAGAGCAGACATTTATACCTCAGAAATGGTTATAATATGCCAGAAAAGACTCCTGATAAAGCAGTTGTTCAAGGTGCTCAAGGATCTCCCATAATTGTAAGTACCATAATTTATTAGTGCATGGAATTCACTCCACAAATGAACATCAGGAGCAAAGTTCTGTAATAAATGGCATATAGAGAGATTGCTCAAGCTCTGGCTTTAGCGAATGGCTTATTTCATTTAATTTTTAAAAGTGTGTGTCTATGTTGGATAATAAATTGATGTGCTCTTCCAAGGGGAAGACTATTTTCCCACTCCAACAGAAGGACTGAGCGGGCTGTATTTATAGAATTAGGAACAGACACGCACACGCTCATACACACTGCTGCCACACCTCCACCACCACCACCAATAATTAAAGGAAAACAGGCCATTAATTCAGTCTCCACACAAGGAGTGTAGAGATATATGGGTGAGTCTTGAGGGAAGAAATGGAAATGCGAAATTATATATGATCTCAAAAATCATATATTAAAATAACTATGTCTATGTGTGCTCATGGAATTCCACTACTAAAAATGACTTTCGCTTAATTGTTCTTCTTTCATTTAAACTATAATCTGTAGTTTGTCATTGAACCAAAATTAAAAAAAATAGAACAGTGGTTAAGTGGATGCTGGACTGTGAACAGAAGAAATCACATGCAGTGGCTACAGCTGGAACAATATGCATGTTTCTCCGTCTACCCAGGGAGCTAGGCATGCAGAGTGTCCAAATGACAGAACTGCAGTCTATCTTTAAGGCATGCCTCCATTCATGTTCAATGTTACTTTTCTGTCATAGAACCTTTTCTTAATTTATTGGCAAAAAGAAAATATATTTTCTGCTCTCCAAAAAAAAGCAGTTGGTTTAGAGTGCCACTGTCTACTTTTATATCATTTGTAGTGGGCTTTGAGAAATTCAGCAATCGTGAATCCTATTTTCTGACGTTCTAGTGTTAACAGTTCCTTTCATATAAGTCACCTCCCCACAGAATCCTTTTTATGACAAAATAGTCTATCATAACTCTTTTATTTTAATTTTCTGGGCTATCAATTTGAGTCTTGTAGGAGCTAAGGACACCTAGTATGGGTATGGTAAGGAAGCCAGATCTGCATCACTGTGAATGTAAATTTATTGAGCTTCATGTAAGATCTGTGTCTGAGGGAATTTTACCCTTTATGGCATCAATTGATAAGTTTTTCATTTCACTTTGGATGCTGTTTATTAACAGCTGAAAAGGTGTTTACTTCAGTGAAACATATTGACTCTCATTTTTCTAGCAATCAAATTGCCCTCTACTGCCTTTCCGCAAGCAGTTGCATGTAGAGCTACAGCTCAGAATCTGATAAGACAGTGACACCGGGGTCAGGGCAGTAAGGGCTTCGCAGCATTGACTGATCCTTTAACAGTGGCTAAAGACCTCCTGTGACTAGAAGCCCATAGCCACATCTTTGCTTTCCACTTCCCTTTTAAGTTTAAGGAAGTCTGAGTGTTTCCTGTTCTCAACCACTGACCATTCTCGCTTTTAAAATTGTGGTAGAACATAGTATTGTTAAGCCATCTAATGTTTAATATATNTTTCTCATCATATTCACTGCCCTCCATTGTCTTTTTTTTGCAAACATGCACATTTTCATTGCCTGTGCCCAAATATTCACAAATATTTTCAACTTCTACTTATATTCAGTCCTGTAGAATAATCCTTTTGTACAATGTGAGCATGAATTTCACTCATTGCTTAATGAAAAGCTGACTGGCAGGCCAGTAGCTGGGAAGGAAGTTAGATGGGAAAGTCAAACTGAGAATGATGGGAAAAAGGAAGGTGGGTGGGGTCAAGAGAGATGCCAGATAGTCGCTCAGGAAGCAAGACATGGAAAACACAGAAAAAGCCACAAGCCATGTGACAAAGCATAGATTAATAGAAATGTGTTAATTTAAATGTAAGAGTTAGCTAGTTAAAAGTCTGTGCTCAACCAAGCATTTCCAATTAATATAAGCCTCTGTGTAGTAATTTTTTCAGTATGGCCCCAGAAAGAAATAAGTATGTGAGTTTAAATTCTGCATGTTGGAATCCTCAATTAATTTTCCAAGTATGGAATTCACAGCTTTGAAGGATCTAGTAACCTCCTTTGGCTTTTATATGGAAGAATAATCTATATTTAGCTTTCCCATGACAGTAAAAGAAATTAAAGTTTCTAAATTGTGCTGGATAATTGTAAACCTTTTGTTAACTTGACAAAGGATAGCATCATCTGGAAAGAAAAACCTCAACTGAGAAAATTCCTCCAGCAGACTAATTTTTAGACATTTATGTGTGCATTTTCTTGGTAAATAACTGATATGGGGTCCCCAGCCTACTGCGAGCACTGTCACTCCTGGATAGGTGATGTTGGCAAAGGCACAGGGAGCAAGACAAGGGCACATTCCCTCATGGCCTCTCTTTCAGCTCCTGGCTCCAAACTTGTGCCCTGACTTCTTTCTCTCTGTAATAAACTTAAACCCATAAGATAGAAACAAACAAACAAAAAACTTTTTCTTGGTCATTGTTTTATCACAGCAACAGAGAGCAAGCTAAGACATAAGTTCTGGAAGAGAAAACCCAAACACTGGCATGAATTTCTTAGTTATTAATTTTATCTAAATATTTGTAAGATTGCTCACCACAATGAAAAAAATGAGCAGAATTTGCAATCTTTCAAAGAGCCCAATTTTCCTGTGGGGGAGGAGTGTGGAAATTGACAAATGGCATGAGAAGTCTTGAGAAATCGAATAGGATGAGAATGGCTTTATATCATTTATTTTTTAATGTATATAGGAGTGTTTTCTGCCCTGGTAGGTGGAGATACATTGACTTGTATATATGTGTTTCTGTGGGAAGACATTTTGTGAGTAACTTGAAAACACAAACACGCAAACCTGCCACTTTGTGTTGGGAACTTTGCGGTCTCCTCAATTGGGAATTCTGAGCTATAATGTTTATTTTCCAAACCAAATCCATCCCACTGTCTAACAGAACATTAGAAGTCACTTCTTCAACCAAATTCCATCCTGTTTCTAACACCTTCCACGTCCCATCTCTCTATGCCAGACACTCTTCGAAGTATTTGATGTCATTTTCTGTCCAAGTCAATGAGATCAACATCTTCAACTTCTGTAAATATGAAAATGTGTCTGTTGTCTTTCTTTCCTTCATTTAAGTATGCTTGTAATTTTCAAATCCAAACTTCGTCAAGTCTGAATCACCAGAAAATAAAATATTTTAATGATCTTAGTTAACACAAGAAAACAAAAGGAATGCAGTAAATTTTATGATGTTCTTGCCTCTAACCTTGCCATAGTACTCCCTAGGGGTTGTCTGAAAGTCACAGAACACAATTTTACATCTTCTGAGTTTATATATATATATACACACACAACCAGGCAGGTCAAAAATACATTCAAAGTACTCACCAAATTAAGTCATATCTTTTGACAAGCTCATCTTTTTAAATTAGCACCTTCCTAAGAATAATTTAATCAAGCAATCAGATTGCCTCAAACTTAATTGAATTCTGCTACTTGGTAGGAGCTAGAGGTGGGTCTGGAGCACTGGAAATTTCCAGAACAAGAAGATTCCTTGGGTTTACAGAAAGTTTTCTCAATGAAATGTTGATGTTGGATTGCAAGGATAATTGTTTCCAGATCTTTCTGCAAGCTGAGTCATAGGAGATGTGAAGAGCAGGTTGAAGAAGACACACATTAGAATATATCATACACCCCAATTGTAAAGGTCATGTTTCTTATATTGGGAATGAACAAGGATTTTAATACAAGCCTAAAATGGAACCTGAGACAAGGAAAGCTATGGATTTGAGGAAGAAGAAAGGTTATTTCCTTCCTGTGTTCTAGTGCAAATGCCTTTGAGGAAGGACATAGCAGTGAATTTGATGTAGACTTGCTAAGATTAAGAAACTACTCCAAAAATGCTATCAAGCACTTTGAAACAAACTAGGTCCATAGTAAGGTCACTACCTTTAGCTGTGCACTTCAGGACCTTGCCATGCTTTTCTAGACATGCTCTTTCTTCTTTTCTAACACCTCCCAAATAAGTTTCCTGAAATATGCTTGTTTCATAGAATTTTGGGAATGATAAATTTCTGGATCTATCTTTAAGGTTACATGGAAATAAAAATAATTAAGATAAATTCAAAATAAAGGATCATAATTGATCATATAAAATAAACACCTATCTGTATATGTTCATCATTAAAGGATTTAATGAATACATATAGGAAGGCAGAAGTCAACTTCTTCAAAAATACAGAATACAGAATGTTCCAAAGATAGGTAGAGAAAATTAATATGGCAATTGTTTCACCAGCCTCACAGATGACTCTAAAATTAGTAAGTAAAAAAGTTAAGAAAGGTATGAAAATATAGTTTGACTATCTACCCTTGTTGATGGAGGAAGGGCCTGCTTTTTATCCTGGCCACCCATCTAGCTTAACCCCTGAAATAATCACACAGAAACTGTATTCATTTAAATACTGCCTGGCCCAATTCTAGCCTCTTATTGTCCAACCCTCACATCTTGATTTAATCCATTTCTAATAATCTGTATATCACCATGAGGTTGTGGTTTACCAGGAAACATTCAGCATGTCTGACTTGGCAGCTCTTAGGTGATTCTCCCTCACTCTGCTTTCTTCCTCCCAGAATTCAGTTCTGTCTTCTCTGCCTACATAAGTTCTGCCTTATCAGGCCAAGCAGTTTCTTTAGTAATTAACCAATGAAAGCAAAACACATACAGAAGGACCTCCTACACTATTCCCTAAAATATAGCTTATTGATAGTAGTTTTAAGACATGTCCCTTACATCTTTGACATTCTTCTACCTGAGATAGAATTCAAATCTCTCACTGTTGAATATGTGTTGGTCTTTCCAAAATCTTTATAGTGGAGAACCTAGCAGGCTACTTCAAGAGGTCAAATTGAGCATCCAAATGTAAGATAAGGTCATCCTATGTAGTGATGTGATGGAAAAGTCTGTTTAAGGATTTAGCTCTTATATAAAAAGTTTGCCATCTCAAGAGAAACTAAAGAAACCAAAGTTCCACAATGTGCTACAAAATATATAACTCAAAGTATCCATCTCACAAAAGCCAAGGGAAGATAAAGTATCATATATCAGAAAATACCATGGACAGGTGATGATAAGACCCTCTGCCCTCGATTATGTTTTAGGGCAAGATATTAATGAAAAATATATGAAATATAAATATATTATATAGCTTACTCAATATGATTCTATCAATTCTTAATTCTCTTTTAAATTAAAAATATTTTACTAATGTAATTTTGATCATTTATCACAGTTTTCACAAATTTTTAGTAGGAAAATTAGAAAATTATTAAAGACCTCATAATATCATCTTTGCAACCCTTCTTTAACCTAAAATGTATGTTATAAACATTTCTTTTGTTCACATACAGACATTAGCTGTGATCTCCGTCTATTTTAGTCTTTGGCTAACTCTTATAAAAGTTAAGTCTTAGGGAACCCATTTCAAATCACTTACCTATGTTACTTGTGAATTATATTATTAAAGAATAAAACAGTGAAATGTTTGCTACTAAGATTACTGTCTTTCAGGATTAAACAGGAGCCAGAAAGCACCCATTGCCTCAGAGCCACCCAGCTTGGTTTTCTGGGAATTAGTCTGTAGCTGGGATGAAGTTATGAAAGCATGTGTCCCATTGGCTCTCTATTCTAAATTTTTGTTTTTTACATGTTTACAATTTAGGGGGCTGAAGACATTGTACATGAACATGTGTAAATGTGCTTGCACCAAGTTAGAATATATAAAGGTCAAAGAACCATTTTTGCAAGTCAATTCCCTTTTTCTGCCATTTGAGTTCTAGAAATTAAACCAGGTAGCAAATGCCTTTGATTGCTTAGCTATCTTACTGTCCCAGGCTAGATCATATGAGCTAAAATCTGGCCCCAACTTGCCTGGGATTAGAACTGCTTAATCTAACCAACATGGACCAGGAAGTAGAGGTGTTTCACTAGAGCCTAAATTGTTCAAAAGAGGCAGACTCAGATATGCTTTTTTGGAATACTACAGAAGAGACATTCAATTTTAACTTCATTTTTGTCATTTGTAAGATGAATTTAAAACCAGGAAGACAGTGTAGGATATTCAACACAGAAACCCCCAAACCACCAGCTGTCTTGTATGCAGGTGCTCCATGAAGATAGCAATTCTTCTCTGTCTGTGGTTTGAGCACATAGCACAAACTAAGTCCAAGAGGCTGCAAGAATTCTGTGATGATTGACGCTGCTGCTGTTGCTTTAAACTTATAGTGGTTCTGCTTTCTGGCTAATGATGGATTTCCACACTTCCTAGTTTCTCCTGTTTAGATATCTGAGAGTTAATAATAGTTTTCTATGGAAGAAAACACATGGAACCATCACAATAGTGTTCCTTCTACATATGCCAGATGACCCAAGATCATGCTGAATTAAGTTTTCAATATCAATCTCCAGTGGCAGGCATCTGATACACTTGATTTCTCTAAATAAGTAGCTCTTCTTTTACTTTTTTAAAATATTTTTAACACTGAAATATAGCTACATTTCTTCCTTTTCCTTCCCCAAACTCTCTCATGTACCAACCTTACCAGTGGCTAGCAACCTGCTATTTCCCTTCCCTTCCCTTCCCTTCCCTTCCCTTCCCTTCCCTCCCCTCCCCTTCCCTCTCCTTCCCTTCCCTTCCCTTCTTTTACTTTTCTTTTCTTTTTCTTTTTGATCATAATTTATCTTTCTTTTCGATTTCATCTCTTTCTCTCCATGCCTCTTCCTTCTTCCCTCTCTTCCTTTTTATTTTTTCTTTTATAAAATCTTTCATTGATACTATTATAATTACTGAATATTGGGGTTTGGGTGGCAAACTGAAACAAAATCTGGTTTGTACAATTATCAAGTGATGCTAAAGGAATAACCAAGATTATTCTATGCAAACTACAGGAATTACAAGTAATAAATTTGAAATATTGAACTCGAAAAAAAGGTATAAATTGGATCTATTTGAATTATCCTCCCTTGTTGATCCATTTTACCTTAAGAGTTTACAGGAGGAATAATTACAGTGTATTGAAATGAGCATGCAGGAGAACAGTACCTGTTACATGGATCACACAGACCAGCTGTCATTGATATAACATGCTACATTATAAACAGAAGCCCCTATGCAGTCTAATGCTCTTTTCCGTCTAAGGCAAAAATCATTTGTATTCCTGGTTCTGAGCTTCAATATATTCTAAGTAATTTCTATTAATTGACACTGAAAGAGCTTATTAGTTGTTTCATTAGTCACCAATTTCCCAGGGTACAGAAGCGATTGAGATTTATGAAAAGCCATCATTTATTAAAGCAGAGAAAGTTTGCAATTGGAATAAGGCCAGGAACTGAGAGACCAAATAAACTTCCCAAATAGGAGAAAGCAGCTTAAAGCTGAACAAGGAAGCTTTGACCTGAAGACAGCCAAAGGTAAAGGCCGAAACCAGAAACAGTATTGCTGTCATTCATAATCCATGGCTTCCCATTTCTGTATGGACAAATGTAGAAAACCTACAAAGAATCAGAAAATAATCACTATTGCTTCCTTCATTTTGAAAGACAAAGACTTTTGGGCTGCACACAGGGCCACTTTGGGGAGCACCATATAATCCTGTTGCATAACTATTGTCACTGTAACTCTTGACTGGGGGCTCAGATAACTCCCAGTTTCCTTGGTGAACAGAAGAATAGTAGATTGGAACAAGCGGGTGAAAAGTTACCTATATAACAGTCATCTCTCTGACATCTTTTTCTTACAAGTTCTTTTGCAGTGCCCATATGTGTAGGTGGCAGCTTAGTATTAACCACATTGTTTCTGTCAGTCAGAATCTCTGTGGTTGGCCCTACCTTACAGTCACCTCAGATCCTACTTTCTGTGTTCTTGTTCCTGATCTGTCTTCTACTTTCTCTTATATCCAGGAACACTTATTATTGTGCCTGTTGAAAGTCATCACTCATTTCCTTGCTCATTGGCTCCCTATAGAGATCTATACAGAATACAGATTGAGTCAATGTGTCCTTACTGTCCATTCCATTCTGTGCAAAGCTTTGTTATAAACAGATGTATGGTGCCCAGTTTAAGCTCTAGAAAAAAATGATTTTTCATGCATTATAGTCTTATAAAGAAAGAGACCTTGTGTTATTCATCTGTGCAAGTCCTATGGAATGAGCATGATCCTTGGACATAGTCACTATCTATGATTAATCCTAAAGGTAACTTCAATGGCATTATTAATATTATACCTTCAAAATCAAATTTTTAAAACAGAATGATAGTGTTAAAAACACATATGAATATTGATGTAATATAAGATTCAGTTAAAAACCCACAGTTATAGTCAACTGACTTTTGACAAATTCACAATGGAGAAAACTCAGCTTTTGCCACAAATGGTGCAGGAAAAACTTGGTGATGGCATGTAGAAGAAGGAAGTTATATCTTTATCTCTTATGCTGCACAAAAGTCAACCTCAGTGAATGAAAGACCTTAACAAATGGCATAAGATTCAGAAAGAGGACTTGGGAACAAAATAGGAGAAACACTTCAAAATGTAGGCATAGTTAAGGACTTTCTGAACTAAGGTCCAGTAGCTAAAGAGACAAGGCCAAACCCAGACAAATGAGACCATGTAAAACTAAAGAAAAGCTTCTTTACAGTAAAGAAACCAGTTACTTACGTATGCAGCCTGTGCATCAGAGAGAGGACTAATATCTAGAATATGCAAAGAACTCAAAAAACTGAGAAGAAATACACAGTCACAAATAGGGGCTAATGGTGTGGGATTCCCCTCTTTATGTTGTGAATGCTTTATTACCATTGGCTAATAAAGAAGCTGATTCAGCCAATGGCAGGACAGAATAAAGCAAGGTGAAAAATCTGAACAGAGATAAAGAGAGAGAGTAGGTGGAGTTAGGGAGACACTTTGTAGCTCCTGAAGGAGAAGGAAACACTGAAACCTTTCCAATAGGCCACACCCTTGTGGCAATATGCAGATTAGTAGAAATAGGTTAAGTTAAGATGTAAAAGTTACTTAAAGAAGCCTGAGCTAATAAGCCAAGTATTGTTGTAATTATTATAGTTGCTGTGAGATTATTTGGGTATGGGCAGCTGGGAAACAAACAAGCTGTCTCTGATTACAGGATAATGAAATGAGCAGACAGCTCTGAAAGAAGAAATACAAGTGGTCCATAAATTCTTTTCGAAGGTTTCAATGCCCTCCACTACCAGATAAATCAAATTAAAATGACTTTAAGATCCCACCTCTTGGAGTTGGAAAGACAGTCTGGTGAAAAAGGCCTCCAATGGGGGTGGGGGGACAGCCTGACTCTGACCCCAAATCCACATACAAATATGGACGTGGGACCACACATCTATATTCCTGTCAGTCCTACAGCTAGATGGGATGTATAAATCAGAGATTCTTAAGATGTCAGAAACAAGAATGACTCTGCTTCCATAGGTTGGAAGGTTAAAACCTGACTACCTTATAGCTAATATCCACTTATGAGTGAGTACATACCATGTTTGTCTTTTTTGGGTCTGAGTTTTACAAGTTCCATCCATTTGCCATCAAATTTCTTGATGTATTTGTTTTTAACAGCTGAGTAATACTCCATTGTGTAAATGTACCACATTTGTCTTTATCTGTTCTTCTACTGAGGAACATCTAGTTTGTTTCCGGGTTCTGACTATTACAAACAAAGCTGCTATGAACACAGTTGAGCAAATATCCTTGTGGTAGGATGGAGAGTTCTTTGTGTATATGCCCAAGAGTAGTATAGCTGGATCTCAGGGTAGAATGGTTGCCAATTTTCTGAGAAACCCCCATATTGAGTTCCAAAGTGGTTGAACAATTTTTCACTCCTACCAGCAATGCAGGAGTGTTCCCTTTGCTCCACATCATCTCATGCATAAGCTATCATTTGTATTTTGATCTTGACAATTCTGACAGGCACAAGATGAAATCTCAGAGTAATTTTTATTTGCATTTTCCTGATGGATAAGAATATTAGCTGTAAAATAAAGGATAGCCATACTACAATTCACAGACCCAGGGAGACTAAGTGGCAAGGAGAGCCCAAGAGAGGATGCATGGATCTCCCTGGGTAGAAGAAATGGAAGATATCTCCTGGGTCAGCTACGGGCAGATGGGGATGGGAACTTGAAAGATCATATTTTGTGGTTAATGGAAGGGGAGGGTACTGAAAGAGATGACAGGAAAAGGGGTTCATTTCAGGTTCAAATCAAAATCTGAGGCAAGGAAAGTCCATGAATCTATAAGGATGACCCCACCTAAAACTCCTAGCTATAGTGTATAAAGAGACTGATCTAACCTTTTCCTGTGATCAGAATGGTGAATACACCAAATGTCACTAGAGAGACTTCATCCAGCCACTTATGAAAACAGATGCAAAGATCCACGATCAAACATTAGACTGAGTCTGGGGAAACATGTTCAAGAGAAGGAGGTAAAATTTCAGGGGCAAAAAGGGTCAAGGACATTACAAGAAGACCCATAGAATCAATTAACTTCATCTCATAGGAACTCAGAGTCTGAACCAACAACCAGGGAGACTGCATCATCCCTCTACACCTATGTGACAGTTCTGTAGTTTGGTCTACTTGTGGAGCTCCTAACAATGGGAGAAGGTGCTGTCCCTAATGTTTTCGCTGGCTCTTGGAAACCTATTACTCATACTAGAATTGCACTGTCCAGTCTGAATAAAAGAAGAGGTGTTTACTTTTACTGCAACTTAAAATGCCATGCTTTGTTGATACCCATGAGAGGCCCACCCCTTTCTGAGCAGAAATGGAGGAGGAAAAGTAGATTGGTGAGGGTAGGAGGAGAAGAGAAAGGTGAAACTACAGTTGGGATGTAAAATTAATTAGTTATTAAATTGATAAAAAAAATAACTGACTACCAAACGTTGTCTTCTAAAGTCCAATGGAGTACCTTTGCACATGTATACATAATGAAATAAAAAAAAAACTGCCAAAGTTTCCAATTTATACCAGAGAGAATCATCAAAGAAGCAAACTCTGGTGAGGACAGGAGAAGAAAAACATCCATCATTTTTTCACTAGTGTGGGAGTGTAAACTTATGTAACTGCCTTAGAAATTCATCTGGGGATTTCTCAAAAATGAAAACTAGAATCAGCACTTGAACAAACAATACCATCTAGACATGTATCCTACCATGGAGATAGATATGCATCTTTATATTGTTGTCCAGTGGTTAATAATATAAGCTAAATCAGATCAGAAAACAAAGGACAGTATCATTTTGATCCCAATCATGATTTGGGATGGACTAAATCTAACTTTACAGTCACAGAAGCTCTTTCAAGCAACATTATATGTATTGGCTCAGAAATTAAGAGCTTGAAGACTCCCTAACACATTGGACTTTTCTATGAGAATAACTATGGCTTTTTGAGTAGGGAAATGATGTGTAAGGAAACATGTGAAGTGAGTACACTGTATACATGTAACAAAATGGTATTTGGCCTAAAGTAAGAAGTTCTGGAATGTGTTACATGTGAAGAACCTTTAATATGTTAAGTCACACAAGCTGCCTAGTTACAAAAGGATAGATGCTGCAGAATTTTGCAAGTATAAGGTATCTATAGTAGCCCAACTCACAGAAAAAAAAAGGAGAATAGTAGTCTCCAAAGGCATGTACTGGGGGTGTGGCACACAGATACAGAGATCTGCCACAGGAAGCTGTGTGTTCTAGAAATGAGTGGTACAGGGATGTGAATGCATTCACCATTCTGAACATGCACATCAACTGGTTGGACTTCAAGTTATGGTAATAACTAAGTTATAGGCCTTGTACCACAATTTAAAATAATAATAGCAAAATAAATGTTTTTGTTCAAAACTGAATTAAGACAGTCTTCAGAGTTTGATAATTATGATGAATATAACCTGATGTACTCAATAGCAGGAGCCAAGCTATGAGCAAATCAGCAAGATCTCACTTTCTCTGTCTTAAAAGTATGTCTATATGTTTTGTTTTGTAAGCATATATATGCATATGTAGATTATAAACACACACACATATATATACACACATATATATACATATATATATATATATACACACACACACACACACGTGTGTGTATGTATGTATTACCAGTCCTTTAAAACATGTAATAGTCAGCAAGGTTTTTCCTGAGGCCACAGGCTCAATTTAAAAAATAGAAATCATTTAGTCATTTTGGAGGAGGCTTGGTGGTGTGTATTATCCTAAGACTCTGAAGGAAGATAGTGTCTCACTGCATGATGACATAATGTGGAGAATGTAGCTATAGAAATGGAGCAGTACTGCAGAAACATGTTTTCACAGTTCCCTTGCTATGACCGCTGATATTCCCCCAGTATCTTCTCTCACAGTATCTGGAACTAATTCAAGTCTAATAGGTCATTTCCTAAAAATAAACTTTTATTAGGAATTCCAAGCTATATTTTTTGTCAAGGACATAAATACAGCCAGTAATCTCATTTTCAGCTTCCTCTGAATAGAATTCCCTGAGAAACAATTACCAACATTGGGATGTCAATAGGCACCTGCCCTGAGTGAGTGACATACTAACATACTCTTTTCCTGTACACTTTCAGAGTTTCTGGCAATATTGAAAAATTTACCCATGCGCAAACCTTAGCTTACTGAATCAGCATTCTTTTCGGAATGACTATAGATTTCCAAGCTACAGCTCCTTACAGAACTTCAGTGCCCAAACTTCTGTGACTACTGTGACCTCAGTAGAGAAAATTAAACATCTTCCCAGAATGCATGGGGCTTTTTGTAGAACACTGCCAGACATTTCTCTCAGAGAACATAGTCCTCCATCCATGTGAACATGCACAATGGTCTGATATGGGGATCTCTCAAAGGAAAGCAATACTGACCCCAAGGAGGCTTTCCTTCTGTTCTCCTTCCTTCCTTCCTTCCTTCCTTCCTTCCTTCCTTCCTTCCTTCCTTCCTTCCTTCCTTCCTTCTTTCTTTCCTTCCTTTCTTTCTTCCTTCTTTCCTTTCTTCCTTCCTTTCCTTAATGATTTGTTTTTCCAAGGCAGGATTTTCTCTATGTAGCCCTGCCTGTCCTGGAACTCACTCTGGAGACCAGGCTGGCCTCAAATTCACAGAGATTTATTTTCACAGTTGATGTGGGAGGTGATGCATGCTGTGAATAAGTTTTATTGCCATTGATTAATAAAGAAGCTGCTTTCAACCAATGACTTAACAGAGTAAAGCCAGACTGAAAGAGATATATAGAGAAAGAAGACAGTCAATGAGAAACCATGTAGCTGCCACCAGGGACAGACACCTTTGCTGGAGCCCACCAAAATTTTGCCAGTAAGCCACAACCTTGTGGTGATGCACAGATTAATGGAGATGGGTTAGTTTAGGATATAAGAATAAGCCAGAAATACACTTAAGCTATTTGCCAGAAATAATATAGTTTCTGTGTGATTATTTCAGGGATGAGCAGCCAGGAAGGAGCTAACAGCCTCCCACCTATACATAGTGCTGGGATTAAAGATTTATGACACCACCACCTGCCTTTTCCTTCTACTTTTATGAGTTAACTGCAGGTATAAGACTTTACCTTCTTTTAGGAAGAGTTATTTGTGAAAAGGCTCTTGTCCATGGTTCCGCACTACATCAGAGATACTCAGATACCAAAGTGAAATGCCAATCATTTGAAATTATATTGGCAGAATTGTCATGTTTAACTGAGAAAATCAACACTGGGAAATCCTGCCCTGAAGCCCAAAAAGAATGATTTGTATTTGTTAAAATTTATATAAAATTTGTACATATATATATATATATATATAAATTGAACTGAGCGCAACCATAATGCAGTGACTTTGGATATTTATCTAATTGTATTATGTATAAAAACTAAATGAGATGATGAATGCAAAAGAAAATAATAAGTATTGTAGTTATAACTAAATAATCATGAAAAATATATAATGTGGGCTGGCACTAGGATGAGTGGGACCTGTTGACTTTACTTGCCAGTGGCTTTACTGAAGACAGAAGAAATGAAGGGATGGATGGTCTTCTATCCAACAGATTACAAGTTAATAAGTAGAAATTATTTAATAAATACAAAAGCAAAACCATTAAATTCTCCTTCGGTGGTATAATTTTAAAATGTTTTGTAGTGATTATGAGCTTAGGAAATACATCAACATTACTGGGATCTGGACGTTAGGGCTCTAAAGGGCTGCCAGGCTCAAAATCTTTACAGTAGAAGCATTCCCATTTGAGGGAGAGGGAGCATGAATACATAGGCAAAATCACTCCCACCTGTGCTTTAGGTAGCTCTTCCTGGATTTTCCAAAATTAATATTCATAAAATTCAATGAAATCTTATTTACATAAAATTCACTGTTTAACATGTTTTGTGTAACATTATTATTGATAAAAAACCGAAAGGGAAAAACTAAAAAATCAAATGACTTGACAATAACTCCTTAAAAATATATCTCATTTGTAAATATATATATTATATATAAATAAATATGTATATACATATATAGACTGATGGTTGTGGCACTTGCCTTTAATCCCATCACTCGGGAGGCAGAGGCAGGTGGATCTTTGAGTTCTAGACAAAACTGATTTACAATGAGGTCTAGAACAACCAGAGCTACACAGAGAAACTGTTCAAAAAAAACAAACATTTTCATGTGTAGTTTTCTTTCCTACAGATATTTGTTTACTATGTGCATGAGGAGACCAGAAGAGGGTATTAGACCCCCTGTAATAGGAGTTAAAGAAGGCTGTGAGCTGCTTTGTGGGTTATGGGAATCAAACCCAGGACCTCTGAAAGAGCAGTAAATACTATTAACTGCTGAACCATCTTCTAGCACCAATCTTAAAGCCCTAGTGTCAATACATAACCCAACATAGACTTAAACTTGTGATCTTCCTGTCTCAGATGCTGAATTCTGAAGTTAAAGATTTGTGCAACATACTCACTTGGAACACCAGTCACTCCCAAGGTGACAACAGCAGCACTGGTGTTATTCTCTTACTGGGAAGAGATCGATAAACTGGGCAATGCAGTCCCTCTGTGGCCATGATAGCTGCTGACCAACTACAGCACCAAGAGTCACAAGTGTGTCCTAAATAATTTGGGGATGTAATTTTCATATCATGAGGCAGTTACTTAGACTACAAATAATTTCATTTTATTTTTAAAGGTCATTAGAATTCTATAATTTTACACACACTCCATAGTACAGTATATGAACAAAAATAAACTCAATACCAAACCAAGAAACAAAAAAGCATTTCAAAGAATCACACAGCCCAAACTTCATGCAAGTGTTTATGCAGTTTTCTTCTCAGTATTGGCTATCCCCTTATCTAATCTGTGAGGCAAACTCCATTTCCATACCACTAGATAGCAGGCTTCATATTGCTAACAGGACACCATAGAGGGAGCCTGGAAAATGAGGGAAGGACGTAAAATGTTTTTCCTCTTTTCTAGTTGTGGGTGTGAGTAGCTGCAAATTTCCCATCTGTATGCTTGTTTATTTACACTCTTAGTACTAGATGAAAAATATGGTGCCCTTAAAGGTTCAGGCATCAATGATGCAGGCCCCTATTGCTGGTTCATCCTTTTAGAACCTGTATACCTCTGCCCTCTATTAAATACGTTTTGTTAGAAATGGCTGATGCTTTCTGCTTTTCTAAATAGTCCTACTAGTACAGTCTTTACTCATTGAAAAATAAATCCATGTGATTTCAATGGTCTCTAGCCTCCAACAATGTAATGACTCTAAAATTCTAAACTCAAGGCAGGCCTCACAGATTATGTTGTTTGAATGTATAGGTCAGTTTGCTTGGCTGGAAATATTAAGCAATTCACATGAAATTATTCAGCTACTGAACAGTATCATAAAAACTCAAATTAAGCGTAATTGTGTGTGTGTGTGTGTGTCTGTGTATACAGATCTTTATTTAAACATTTTTGTTTGAAATGCTTTGACAAAGATGCACAATATGCTGCTTCTAATAATTTGGCAGTTACGGAGAGGTGAGGGAGAGTTTTATATAGAAAAGAAGTAAGCATTTCTTTTTCTTTTCATTCTACTCAGTTTGGACCCAGTAATGAACTCCCTCAGTCAATTTTCATTTCCATGTGGTCGCAGCATCTTTTTGTAATAAAGAGCGACATTGTACCTTCTCCAGAACTCCATAAATGGAAGAGCTCCAACTGTGTTGAAATTGAAGCCATCTTTTACCGAACTCTGGAGCAAATTTCAGAGCAGCTGGACCTCCTGACATGTGTAGTGCTCCTGCAGAGTGGAGCACCTTTATACTTACTGAGCATTAAACATACAGAATCATCCAGATGTCTTCAGGAGATGATTCCTACCGACAGATTGCATGCAAGTTTGGATATTGAGCACCACAAAACATATGTTTAATGCCTTAATATTTCAAACCAATTAATTACACAGAGCATTTCACAGTGAAGCTTGTGATTCTGATAGCTGCACTGACTCTTCCTCTACCAATATTCTTGCAAAATGCTTTCCCTTGATTAATCGTAGCAAAATTATCTTAAACTACATTATAATATTCAATAAAAAAGCACCTGTGATTCAGATTGGGGAAAAATATATTTTGATGAGAGTTTGAGACATTACCTAGCTAAATTGAAAAAGTATTTTTTTTTCAAGAGAAGCATTTTATCCAGTGAGCTCTTGTATCTTTTTCAAGAGTTTTGTGAACAGTGGCCTTGGTCAGTCTCTCTGGAGGCCCTCTTTTGACCTGGGTGGAGATTAGCTAAGATTCAAAGCTAATGTTGATGCAATTGGACTGGTCCATGGCCTGGTGAAGGGGCCACCTTTCAGAAAGGCAGCTCCACCTTCAACCAGTCTAAAGAGACAAAATCTTTTCCTTTCAAGAGGCCCCATTGTGTCCCCACCTTCTGAAAATTTCCTTTCCTTCTCTCCTTTCAGATGGTAATCAAAGCTAAGTGTTCTTTGCCTGAACTTCGAACATCTTTATTCTATTCCTAAAGATCCTCTCCCTACCATGTGACTGCCTGCTTCAGTGTCCAGACTTCCAAGCCAGTTTAGCTCAAGTGGCATGACTTTTCTTCTAAATTTTCCTCTGGGCAACTGGCAAGATTTACAGCTTGCCACTATGGAGATTTTCTGTTACAGTCAAATAAAATTGCCTTTGACCCTTCTTTTAAGTCCCCAGAGGATCAAGTAGGAAGTATGAGTCAAATTATAGCCATCCTAAGTGATTTTTGAATAGAGTTCTGGAGGCACAGGAAAAGCAACAACCATTCTCTCTCTCTCAGAGAGAGAGAGAGAGAGAGAGAGAGTCTCTGTCTCTGTCTCTTTCTCATTTTTTAAATTGTTTTTATTGAGCTATATATTTTTCTTCTGCCCTCTCCCATGGTCCCCATGCTCCCAATTTACTCTGGAAATCTTGTCTTTTTCCACTTCACATGTAGATTAGATCCATGTTTGTCTCTCTTAGCATCCACTTAGTTGTCTAGGTTCTCTGTGATTGTGAATTTTAGGCTGGTTTTTATTTGCTTTATATCTAAAAGTCCCTTATGTATGAGTACATATGGTATTTGTCTTTCTGGGTCTGGATTACATCACTCAATATGAAGTTTTCTCGATCCAGATATCCATTTGCCACATATATTTTTCTACTGTGTAGTACTCCATTGCATAAATGAACCACATTTCCTTTACCCATTCTTTGGTCAAGGAATATCTAGGTTGTTCCCAGGTTCTGGATATGATAAACAATGCTGCTATGAACGTGATTGAACATATGTCCTTATGATATTATTGAGCATCCTTTGAGTATATACCCAAAAGCGGTATTGCTGAGTCTTGAGATAGGTTGTTTCCTAATTTTATGAGAAATCGTCATACTGATTTCCAAATCAGTTGTACCAGTTTTCACTCCCACTAGCAATAGAGGAGTGTTCCCTTTACCTCAGATCCTCTCCAGCATAAGTTGTCATCAGTGTTTTTGATCTTTGCCATTCTGACAGATGTAAGACCGAATCTCAAAGTTGTATTGATTTACATCTCTCTGATGGCTACGGATGTTGAGCATTTCCTTAAGTGTCTTTCAGCCATTTTAGATTCCTCTGTTGAGAGTTCTGTTTGGGTCTGTACCCTGTATCCTCTTTTTTACAGGATTATTTGTTTTTTTGATAACCAGTTTCTTGAGTTCGTTGTATATTTTGGAGAACAGCTCTCTGTCCAATGTGGGGCTGGTGAGGATCTTTTCCCATTCTTTAGGCTCCCTTTTTAACTTGTTGACCATGTCCTTTGCTTTACAGAAGCTTTTCTCTTTCAGGAGGTCCCATTTATTAATTGTTTCTCTCAGTGTCTGTGCTGCTTGGTTTATATTTAAGAAGTGTTCTCTTGTGCCAATGCATTCAAATGTACTTCCCAATTTCTCTTCTATGAAGTTCAGTGTGGTTCGTTTTATGTTGAGGTGTTTGATCCATTTGAACTTGAGTTTTGTGCATGGTGACAGATATGGATTTATTTTTATTCTTCTACATGTTGATATCCAGTTATGCCAGAACCATTTGTTGAATATGCTTTCTTTTTTTTCATTTTATATTTTTTGCAACTTTGTTAAAAATCAGGAGTTTGTAGGTGTGTCTATTGATATCTGGGTCTTCTATTCAGTTCCCTTGGTCCTCCTGTCTGGTTTTTTTTTTTTACAGAATAGAATTGAATATTTATTACGTAAAAGAGAGAGAGAATAGGGAAAGAAGGAGAGAGAAAGAAGAGAGACAGAAAAAGAAAGAAGGAGAGAAAAGAGAGACCTCCTGTCTGTTTTTATGCCAATACCAGGCTGTTTTCAGTACTATAGCTCTGTAGTAGAGTTTGAAGTCAGGAATTGTGATGCCTCCAGAGTTCCTTTATTATACATGGTTGTTTTGACTATCTTAGATTGTTATTTGTCCACATGAACATTGAGAGTATTGTTCTTTCGAGATCTGTAAATAATTTTGCTAAAATTTTGATGGGCATTGCATTTAATCAGTAGATTGCTTTTGGTAAGATTGTTATTTTTACTATGTTAATTCTACCTACCCAAGAATATGGGTTATCACTCCATTTTCTGATGTCTTCTTCAATTTCTTTCCTCAAAGATTTAAAGTTCTTGTTATATAAGTCTTCTGCTTGTGCAGTTAGCATTACTCCAAGATATTTTATGTCATTTGTGTCTATTGTGAAGGGTGATGTTTCTTTTTGTTGTTGTTGTTTGTTTGTTTGTTTGTTTTAGGGACACAGGGTTTCACTGTGTAGACCAGGCTGGCCTTGAATGCACAGAACTCTGCCTGCCTCTGCTTCCCAAGAGCTGGAATTAAAGGCATGTGCTACCACCCAGTACAAACTTCTTTTTTATGTTCCTTTATTAACAAAATCAAGAAGCTCAAGAGGAACCCCGAGTTCCCTGATAACAGAGTACTGACTCTGGTTTAAAACCCCATAGTTCCCAGCAACTATTTTAACAGTATTTATTCTCAGAAAAACATGGCATTAATTTTACTGATGCTGTGAGCTTCTCATGATTCAAAGACAGAGATATAGGGCAGTTTCTGTCAGTATCTATTTGTATTCCCAACCAAGGCTGGCCAAGGCAAGAAATTGTCATAAGTTTGAGGTCAACCTAAACAGTACAGTTAAAAAGAAAACATTGTAGAATTATTACAACTCATATTCATGCCAAGATCTTAGTAAGATTAAGATTTTAGGAGTTCTGTTTTTTAGATATGAGATACTATCTTGGCATAAGTAACATAATTCAGATATTTGAAGCTTCTGATACTTCCACTGTAAATGTTTTCAAGAGGAAAAACAAGTTACCAGTAACCATCTTAATAATAAAATGCATGTGCTTACGTAACTATGAATTCTAAAGAATTAAAATTCATATAGGTGCACTCAAGCTACGAATGGAGATGTCTGAAAGCCGTGGTGTCCGAATGCTACCCCAGAAAATGCCTGCTGACTTACCCACAGGTCAGTGGACATGTGTGTATGTTTTATGACTTCTATTCAGCATTGTCTCTGAATTGTAATACTATTGCAGAAAGGGTAAAAAGAAACTTCTCTCTCTAATTCCAGCCAAAACTGGAAATAAACTTTCCTTCACATGACAGTCAAACAAGCTAATCAATTTCATCACAGAGCTATTATTCTCTCTTTAGCAATTCTTCGTTCTGTTTCTTTCAAGTAATAAACATCAAATGCTAGACTTTTGTCAAACATTGTAAAATATTTTTTAAGACAATGACTTCACAACCCCTTCCCCCTACCATGAAAGAGCTTTATGTAAATCTTGTTATCGCCCTCAGATTGTAAAACCTTCCTGCAAATATTTTAATCACCCCTACACTCACTGACCCAGTAAAACTTTCACTTTCACAGAATGCAGGTTACAATATCTCAAGTGATTTAAATGGCCTACACACTGCCATTTTTATTCCTTTGTGTTGATTTTTTTTTTCAAGACAGGGTTTCTCTGGAGTTTTTGTTGCCTGTCCTGGAACTAGCTCTTGTAGACCAGGCTGGCCTCGAACTCATGGAGATTCGCCTGCATCTGCCTCCCGAGTGCTGGGATTAAAGGCATGTGCCACCACCGCTGGACAGGGTTGATTCTTTTAAAATCAGCCAAACACAAAACTGTGAGTCACCTTCCAGCCAATGGTGAGACACAGTCTTCACCTGCATTAAAGTAAAATCCAAGTGAACTTCCTGCCCTGGTAAACACTTCTCATCCTGTTGTGCACTGTCCATTCTGGTGTGTCCTCCTGTCCTGGTGTGCACTTCCCCTCCTGGTGTGTTTTCCTTCTGATTTTGTGAGGAACATACCTTTCCAACCACAACTCAAGGCACTTTAATTGGAATTGGTGTCATGGTCTCTTTCTTTTGAGTCTGAACTTACTTATAATGTTTCCTAATGTGTCAGTCTGTGGACCTTCAGTTCTGACTTCATCATTGACACCCACAATGCAAGAGGGAAACATTAAAACCACGTGAGTTTGATAGCCTCTGTTGGGGCACAGCTATTTAGGCTCAGCCAGTAACTGGAGTCAAAGTATGGGGATTTACTGATTTGAAAAGAATTGCAAACTAATTCGATAAAGACTAGGAATTTCTCAGGGTTGTCGGCAATTCCTCTCAGAGCACTTTGCCAACCATCTCTGAATCTGCCACACTAGCTTAGAATTAAATTGAAGGGGGAGGTACTGAGATGGCTTAGTAGGTAAATATGACTGCAGTCAAGTCTGATGACCTGAGTTTGATTCTCAGGATCAACACGGTAAAGGAGAGCAGAAACCCCTGAAAGTTGTCTTCTGACCTCCGAAGGTATTCCTTGATACATGCACTTCCATTAAGAAAGATAATTAATTATTTTGTGAAAGATTAAAATGAGAGGGTTACTGGGGCAGAAGAGAATTCCCCAGAATTTATACACAGGGTAAGAAATTGCAGAGCATTTTAGTCTGCATCAGATTTGGCACTAACCACCTCCCCAAACTGAAATTACCTGCTGATCTGTGTAATTATGACTGCAGCTAAGGTCATACATTCTCAGTTGGCACTGATGTTCTGGTGAGCTCTACCCGTTCTTTCAGATGTCACTAAACATGGTGTTGGAAGCCACATGTGTTCTTGGCTCAGATTAAACATGGCTGCCTTTGCAGATGCTGAACACACTCAGGAGTTAACTGGTACAGCTGGTCAAAAATGTTAATTTTTTTGAAAAAATAGATTATTATATTTGCTTTTAAACTTTGGGGTGTTGGTTGTATAATTCTCTGTAATTCAAATTTTACTCTCTACTGACTATTTCCACTTAAAAGAGTAAGGAAAGATTATAAATGGGTTCACATTTCAAAGCAACTAACATTTCTCCTTTTCTTCTCAAAGCTCTGAAAAGAGCCTTTTGTTTTAGCAGAACCTTAAAGAGTCTTTTGATATATAAGGCAGACACAATAGAAGTTCAAAGAAGAGAGCTAAATTTCTCTGCATAGAGATGCAAAAGGAATGGATCGTCACATGAAATCAAGCTTTTGCCTACACAGGTGAGAGAACCTTAAGAATCAGCCTGATAGTTAATTCAACACATAGTATATCATGTGTACTCCACTGCTCTGCCAGTTTATTTTTGATTTAGTGTTTAAAATACCTTCTGGTTAATAAAAATACATGCTAAAGTATTTTTCAGAACCAGGGAGATAGCTCAGAGGGTAAAAGTGCATGAATAAAAATTCATGAAAAGAAACTGGCTGTGAACACAAACCTCCTGGAAGATGTTTTTAGGTCTGCAAAGACAGAACAATTGGAATTTCAGCACTGTGAAAACTGGAATTTTGTAAGTTCAGAGGCTAATTGGTTTATCCTGGGATAGTTTAGTCTTCTGGAATAGCCATCCCTTGCCACTACTCTGTATCTGAACCTTGCAATAATAAATAAGAAGCTTTTAACTTGGAACTATCATCTTGTGATAAGAAAGAAAAACAACATAGAAGTTATTATCAGGACATCAGCTTCGTGCATCCAAGAGCTAAGGATGTCACCAGGTAGCATCTTGGGCCTGTAGATTAGTTTCCCTGTCTCTCTGCACCCACCTCTCTAGAATACTCACCAATGTATTTTAAACTTGCCTTCATTTACGGCTTTCTTTGTCCCGAAAAACTGAAAACTTCGTGAAACTGCTTCCACACTGAAACATGGAATTTGAGACAATCTAAATATGTGTTATCAGGCCATAGTCACACAAATGGTTCCATAATCACCTGTGTCTTATAACCTTTAAGATGAGAACTCTGGTTTCTGTGTCAACGGCGCTTGTAGCCAATCCTAAAGAGCTACTTTCAATCTGCAGGACCCAAATTGTGGAAGAAAAACAAACTATTCTTAGAAGTTGTCCTCTAATCTCCATATAAACACGCACACACACACATGCACAACACCACCACAACCACACTTGCATATGCACACCCATACACACACAAACCACTATACCTACACACATATATGCACACACACACACTACCACACTTAAACACATCACATCCCATCACACTTACACATGGATGCCCACACACAAAATAAATATGAACATAAAAATATTTGATGCAAACAAAGCTTTTTTTTCTAGAGCAAAATCAGTTATAAATTTTAGTTTTCTGTCAATTTCAATATTTCTGGTATTGTAGCTGTAACTTTAAGTAATGTGTCACTCTCTTTTTACAATAGGTTTTAAACTTTTTTAGGGGAAAAAAAGGTATGAGAAGCTAAATTTGTCATTATTTTATTTCTCCTGCTCACCCTGAGGTTTTTAAGCCATTTCTCTAGTCTCCTTATGTTCCAAATTCCAAAAGGCAGTGCCTATGGCAGAAGGCTTGTTTTCATCATTCCTCTGGAACTTGTGAAATAGGTTTCGGTATGCCAGGAATAGCTGCCTCCCTATTGACCTGTACTAAAGCCCATGCTAACCTTTCCACTGACCCCAACTGACCTGCATCTGTGCTGCACACCAGCCTCCTGGGCTCTCCTGGCCTTCAGTCTCCTTTCCCACTACCCTAAACCTCCAGCTGGTTCAGGTCACAGGGTTGCCTACCTGTGCATCTCCTCTTTTTTCTTTATAACCCATGAGATTTACCCCTGCCCCTACTCTTCTTTCTGCCCCAGAGAGAGATAGCCCCTGCCCTTGTCAGTCTGCCTTTCTCCTCTTTGCTCCAGAGGGACAGCCACTGATGCATTGTAACTCCCCAAAGGCCCCTGGCAATCTTCTCATTTCTATAATAAAAACCTCCCCACCCATGGATCAGTCTGTTCTCTAACTTCTCTGTGGCCTTGATTACAATTACTATAAAAATAATTTTGGATGTAGCTTCCATATTTATCTTATATCAAACAGGTGTGCAACAAGTAAACATTCCTAATATATTTACAATTTTTTACAAATTAGGAAAGAATGTCATAAATCTCTGATAAAGAATATTTCCAATGAAAATATGAGTTCTTTAACATTAACCCAGCCTTGTTTCCTTCCAGGTTGAGTACTATTTAACTTAATAAATTAGTATGTGTAATATTTAATTATGTCTATAATATCTGTCATATCAGAATCAATAATGTCACTGAGGAAAGAGAACAATGTGAAATGTGCTGTTCAGTTCTACCCGGGAGAAGAAAACAAGATAATGATCAATATCCAAATAATTTTTTTAATTCATGGACTGAGGTTCTTTTCTACTGTTTCTAGAATCTAGTAATGGTAGGTTGCCATTTTTTTCCACTTTAATGAAAACCAAGGGACAGACTTAGTAAAAGGAACTGATTTATTAAGGGTGAACACGTAAGGAAGTGATACAATGGTATTAAAAGCCTCTTAAGGAATATATATGTCCTTCTGGTCATGATGGTGGAATCTCTGTCCTAGGTCGAGACCTAACACCCCAGTTAAACAGGTCAATAACTTGGAGATGGGAGAACCCCTCAGAAGGAGAGGTTCACCTTTGCCATGTTGAGTAGATAAGAACAGTAATTATCCCATTAATTAGGCAATGTATGCTTTCTTCACAGAATTCTTTTCTGCTATAGTAGTTATTTCCAGAGCTCAAGCCATAATGGTTTGTAAGACATGCAGCTTTTCTGAATCACTTAGAAATATATAACTCGCCCTCTTCTTCCATCTCTTTTCTAAGCATGCTTGCCATAATACTTTGGGCTTTGCTCTTTCTTAACCCCCCCCCAACACCACTTAGGGTTGCTTAGGCTGTATGTAGGTGATCTCCATGCTGGCTCAATTCAAACAGCATGTTTGTTCTCTTTCTCTTTCCTATCTTCCTTTTCTGGGAAACTGTTACAAATTACAGCTTCCTGTCCAAGGGTTTTTCTCTTAAACCCTATTAAAATTGTCTCCGCACTTCCTTTTTAGTATGTTCTTAATTTATTTTATCAACAAAACTAATAGGGGACCTTGATTTCCCCACTAACATTAGTAGAAAAGACTTTTGCTTCGGAAGTCCTCTCAGTATGTCACAGAAGGGACATGGTGAGACAATGATAGGAAAGCCTCTTCTGAGCAAAGAGTTTCTTCCTAGAAAGCCTACTAGACTCCTTCTTTGAAAGTCCCCCTGAAAGTCACTGGTAGCATCTGAATTTCCTTTACAAACACAATATTTTTCTGCGAAAGCTTCCCTTAAGAATATTGTGTGAAAGAGACGGGTCATTAATGGTTAGGAGGAGGAAGAAAAAGGAACAATGAGCCTATCTGCTCTGTTACACAGCATTCCTTTACAATTTTGTGGAATATCAAACACATATACTTATGTATATGATGAAAATATCCTAATGTAATAATCCACATGAGAAAGTCAGACAACATGCTGACTAAGCTAATTAAAAGTATACAAGCACTATTTTAGCAGGAAACCAAAGGTGGGACCTGTTATTTCTAAAGAGGTGGTAGGGGACCCGTCCCATGAGGAGCAGCAGCAGGTCACTGGCTGTCTTGGCGGGTCCCCTGCTGGGTGGCCTGAGGCCTCCTCGGTAGAACACAGACAGATACATATGCCATGCAGAGAGAGCTGGGGTATAGAGTTTATTTAGTAGGTTGTGGAAGGGGAAAGGAAGGGAAAAGGGAGAAGGGGAGAAGGGTGAGGGTGAAGAGAGAGAGGCAGAAGCTGCCTCTCCAAAAGAAGGGCAGACACGGAGATAGAGAGAAAGAGATCCCTTTGCCTTGCCAGAAGAACGGGGAAGATTGCAAGTGGGCAGAACTTGTCTTTTAAAGGGACAGGGTACCCAAGTGACAGACCAGGCCAACAGATTACAATAGTCTCATCTTTTCTTATAATAAAAAGGTAAGGAGATAGGGATGGCGGGTTGAAGGAATTGGGGCAGTGGGTTTTCAAGACTGCTTCCTGCTTATTTGTGGCCATTGAAGTCTTTCTTGGAGGGAGCCTGAGATAGCTGGGTGCTGGTCACATCCTGGGGTAGCTGGTTGCTTTACTCCTGTCCAGCGTTTGTGGTGTGGAACTGTCTGGTGTCTCTTGGACCTGGCAAGGTGTTGTCAGAGCAGAGGACAAAGTTAAGTTTACGAAGTAAAAAAAAATTAGGACCAGGGAATTGAGAGTGTCTGTTTAAGGTAAATCTTTCAATTTGGCTTCCTGAAACTCACAAGAATTTTTTTGAGTTTGTGCAAACATAAGTTTTAGATACATATATTGTATAAAGAGCAGAATATTTATGTCAGAGTATCTGTGACAGATGTTTTTGCACAATGAAAATTATCATTAAGACAATGAAGGGCAGCATGAGAAAGAAATTTGATAGCTTGAACTTGTCCTCACACCTTTATTACTTACAGATACATATTTTAATAACTTGTTTTTGTATTTCTTAAGACCGTGAAAGGCAGTGCAAGAGAGAAATTTGATAGCTTGTACTTGTCCTCAACACCTTTATAACTTTCAGGTACACACCTTAATAACTTGCATTTGTATATCTTAAAACACCTTTTATTTAGAACATATTAAGAAGTCATACTGAAATTTGTTTGGTGAGGTTGTCCTTTTAAACTGACAAAACCTCTCAGTTGTCAAACTGTATCAGAGATCTCTGAAAAGGACAAAATTTTACTTGCGTTATTGATTAAAAAATGACAGAGGACTTACTCCATTGGCTACCTAGAGCCACTCCTCAGGGTCCTCCTTGGTCATCGAGGGCAAGGTCATCAGGACTGTATTTGTCCTCCACTCTTAGAAGCAGGGCCTGCCAGGCTCCAGAAGATCCTGTGTGTTAGAAAATCTGTAGGAAAATAAGCCTACCTTGACCTGAGCAGCTACGCTGTCAATTTGAGTGATTCTGTCCACTGTCTGGAGATCTTTAGGAGTTTAGATGAAAGGCAGTTGGGCCCAATGGTTAGCACTTTTACTTGATGGAGGAAATTGTGGATAGATGTTGTGTGCCCATCTGTCTTCTGTCTTCTTTGGATAAAATGGGGTGCTGCTGTTAGGAGCCAACCTGTCTCTCTGTTATGAAAAGTCTTTTAATAATTAAACATTTAAATGCCATATTCCCCAGATCTCTGAGCAGTTGAGGGCTGTTTACTGGGTACAGATAAATTACAACTATAGCGTAGGATCTTCCTGGAGAGCTGGGTCCAAGCTTGACTCTACTGGTTTTTAAATTAACAGGTGAGATTTATTCTTGTGAAAGACAGAGAAGAAAAAACTGCAATAGAAGCTTCATGGTAGAACTGACGATAGTGGAGAACAGCTTAATATATTTTAAAGCAGGGTTGGATTACATATATATATATTATTTTTGTAAGAGATTTAAGAGTACACACCAATTTAAAACATGAGACTTTTTTTTTTAGTTTGGAAAAAGATACAATGTACAGACAATTATAACATTTAAAAGTAAGTATACATACATTTACACCCAGGTGAATTTAAGTTTTATACACATATACACACAGAGTTAAAGCTAATTTATGTTCATACATAAAGTTAACTCAAAAGTCACATGAATGTACAAATATATCAAACAGGAGTGGGGCAAAGTGGATGCTTTGGTGTACCTTACCAAAAACATGCCACTGCACAAAACACACATGTAACAGAGTCAGTAAGAGGAATTTAAAGACAAAAATGTAAGTAAACCACAAGACTAGGCAAAGAATACCTTAGTAAATATGGCAACTTGGTTACCTAACCTGTCCTTAGTCAAAATGGTGGTAAGGTCATTTGACCTGCCTTTAGCCAAAATGGTGGCAGTCACGTGTTGCAGGGAGAAACCACATTTTCAGATCCACATCAAGAATTTTAAACAGATACAAATAACAAGAGAGACACAGAGGCTGTGTAGAACATGCGTTTAAAACAGAATTATATCTGTGTGGCCACACCCTTCACACATTCTTTCCTACATGAAGCAGACAGGAAAATCACTTAACACTGCCAGCTGTCATACCACCAGCCACCATGGGGAGCGAGGACTAGGACTGGAACAGCCCCACAGATTCAACCAGTTTTGCCAGTTGCTGCGGGACCAGCAGTTGTTACAGTGGCAGAGACAGAATAGGAACAAAAAAAAAAAAAGGAATAGGAGTGAGAAAAAGTGTGTTCACAGGCAGATGGGGATGGGGCTGCCCAGTGAAAGGAAAAGCGGGCAGCTGTCAGTTGCCACCAGGACACTGGTAGTGTGGAGAATGGCTGGATAGGAACTTTTTAATCTGTCTGTTTGCTGGTAGAAATTAGAAAGCTCCCACTTTAGGTTGTCATTTAAGGGGTACGTAGGCCATTTGTTAATGCAAAGGTGGGCAAGGTTAGCAATCTGTACTTAAAGCTGAGGTTTTAGGGTCTGTAAAAGGAATACCAGGGAGGAGAATGGACAGATAGTTTTGGGTGTATTCCCCTAGGTAAGAGCATGGGAAGGGTGAGGACCCAATGGCTCTTAACTAGAACGCCTTCCGGATAAGCCAAGGGTAAAGGACTAGGTCCAGCCAAATCGACACCTGTCAGTATAGGAATTGGGGATTGAATAGGACCACTTTGAGCAGCTTGGGAGAGGACAAAATTCTGAGCAGCAAGGAGCCAAATCTCAGTCCTTAGCCATGGGGGAATAACCAGAGATGAATGTCAGCAAGAGCTGACTTGAAGAAAGGACTTTACCATTTGCAGTGATGGAGCAGGCATAGAATGTTGGAAAGCAGTCTGAGTCCAGGGTCCCCAAGTATCCTCAGCCTGCCTGCCTGTCGGCAGGAGGGAACATAGACAGAGCCTGGTTGAGTAATGGACTAACATTATCATTTGTAATGAATCTATGACCTAAGGCTGGCCCCAGGACCGGTGGCAGAGGGTCACCCAAGGCCTTGGCGGGTCCCCTGGAGGGTGCCCTGAGGCCTTTTGTGGAGTCAGACAGAAAGATTGTAGAGAAATAGACAGACATGCAGAGACACAGCTGAGGTATAGAGTTTACTTAGTGGGTTATGGAGTGGAAAGGGAGGGAGAAAGGGGAGAAGGTGGGAAGAAGAGAGACAGAAGCTGCTTCTCTAGAAGAAGGGCAGACAGAGATAGAGATAGATAGATGATAGATAGATGATGATAGATAGATACATAGATACATAGATAGATACATAGGGAGAGACCTGCTTGTCTCTGCAGAAGGTGGGGTATTGGATGGGCAGAACTTGTCTCTTAAAGGGACGCAGTAGCCAGGTGACAGATCAGGTCAGCAGATTACAACAGGACCATGCCTCAAAGTCTCTTGGTGCTGAAGGTCAGGCCAGCAGCGTTTCTTAACAGACAAAGATTATAAGGACCACATCTCACATTAAAAGTAGCTGAGGGTCAAAGTGACCTTGAAATATTCATCCTGGGCAGAGCATAGTATTCTGACATAACATGACAATTATCTTTCACTTCTAAATTCTTCAGCTATTTCAGTTTACTTTATTTATTTTATTTCATTAATATCTGATCTGGGCCATGATCAAAGCCATGGAAATTTCAGATGTGTTGCCACGGCAGATGTGACTGTTGTGGGGCTAGAGGGTTGAGAACTGTCTAGGCAAACACAAAATGGAGTCAGGACAAAATGTTGTTACCTTCATCACTTCACTAATAATCTGGTATGTACACACAGGTATGTGTATATAACGTATATGTAACTGACAATTGGTATAATGAAAATGATAACTCAGCATTTTGTCTGAATTACTTCCTGATAACTTCAATGCAACTCTAGTGACAAAAAACAATCATTTGTGGATCTATACTTCACTACTGTGGATGTATTAGATCACAGACCTGTGTCTCAAAATGCAGCTGCTCTAAGAGACCAGCTGCAACAACATGGGAAAAATCAGGCCAAGTCCCCAAGACAGATTACTAATATTGCCTGCTGTGACCTTTGACACGGATCTCAGCCCAAAAAGCAAGCTCGGTTTTTCTGTCCTGTCATCTCCCCCCGACCCTACTCAGGACGGAGAGATGATAAAAATAAACCTGCCAAGCTGTGATCTTACAACTCCTATTATCACCCTGCATAGAGCCTCTTTGTTTCTTGGCATGGAGGCCAGGAAAGGCAAAACCTTGTGATATGAAGCTTGCTTACCCCCTTATCGAAACTTATGAGAATCAGAAACCAGCTCTCCTTTGCAGGAGGACTTGAAAGCTGTTTCCTTCAGTGTCCCTATTATTCTATATATGATGGCTATCTCTCCTCCTGAAGCTCCTCTTTGGACCTGAAACCCAGCTGTTCCACCTTAGGACTACATCTCTTAACTCATTGATAACTCAGAGTTATTTTACAACTAAGAAAATTTAAATATGTTCTTGCAGTATAAACATTCCATAGGGAATGTGGACATCACACTGTCCATTGAATATCTATCCTTTCCACACTGAGTAAAATGTTTGCTTTTTTTTTATGCTGTGTCTTGCTTTAAGAAGCTACTTTACAAACAGCCTTCGTGGTGGCTATTCTTGACTGTCAAATTAAATACAACTGGAATGAACTAAAACCCCAAGCAACTGACAACAACTGTGAATGATTTTTCTAAATGGGATCATTTGGACTAAGGAGATCCACCCTAAATTTGGGCAGCAACCTTTAGAAAGGGTATAGAAGAAAGAAGCTTTAGTTTTGCCTTCTTTCCCTCTCTTCCCTCCCTCTCATTTTCAAGCTCATATATCCTGGGGCTGAGACATTCTTTCATTGGTGTTAGAGCCTATTTCTTTTGAATTCAGGCATACTGAAGACCAGATGACATATCTAGTTTCATGTACTGAGTAAATATTAAACTATTAGACTTTCCTTCAAGAGACAGCCATTGTTTTTGGTCTAGCTTGAGTACACCCTGTAAACCACACTCTAACAAATTATATATANTCATCCTGCCAGTTCTGTTCCTCTAGAACCCTGGCTAATACAGCTTTTGGCTATGTTGAGAATGGTAGATGACTGTGCACCAGGATGAATATATGGAGAGTATCACCTGACACCCACGCAACAGACTGATAAATGACTTAGTATGGGGAATGGAAAGCGTGGTACTCTATGCATTCATCACCGTGAGTTGAGACTATAGAATCATGTGTGTTACTAAAATCTTATAAAGGAAATGATGACCAGGAACTTATTAGATAAAGTACACTAAAGAAAGGGTATAACTTTCTCACCTAGATCATGTAATGAGGATGACACGCAACACTGGGATAGTAATTACATGCCATCAAACATCTGCATACGTGGTGTATATGTATATATCACAGACCGACAGAGAACATCACATTGTCCTGGTTTCATCTTAGCTCCTTCTTTGAAGTTGAGGTGACCTACTCAACTGCCATCTACCTATTCCACTCACCAACTGAAGCTGTCAATCCTCAATCCTTTTATCCATTCATCTACCTAACTCATTATCTGCACCTTTTCCTGCTATTTCACTTCCACAGCTGGACTCACCTGGGCTGGCTCTGCTCCTGCATCTATGACAGCCACACCAATATAGCTCCTTCAGCTTCATCATATACTTTCATTATTTGGGTTCCTTATTTTACTAATACATTACATGCCTTTATATTTCTATCAGACAACTTCTGAAACCTCACAAAACTTCTAGACTTTTTAGTTTTTCCTATTCACACTATCATTTAAACACACACACAAATACACCTTATTTTATGCTAATGGAGAGACTAGTAATTAAATTGGCATGAAAGGATGGACATTTTTTCACCTCCCCTGAGGTCACCAAGGAAAGTGGGACTATCTGACAAACTTTTGGCACTGAGGCTACTATTTCTTATAAATCCATTGTTTTGCAGCAACTCATACATTGTAGAAAGACAGTAATGTCTCTCTGTTTCAGACATAACCCACTTAAGGCAAAGAGAATTTTAAAAAAATCTTCTAGTTTTTACACAATTTTACCTAAAGCTTCATATTTTGTTGCTTTAGATCTTTGCTCTGCTTTCTTAGGTGTAGTATTAGATCAATAAAATCAATACTTGTTTGATTTATCCCATGAGGTCCCACAATTTATCTGTACAGTAACACTTCAGAGGTTTATAGAGGTTCCTTCATTTCACAAGTCATTGACCAGCACTGCAAAAACTTTAAATTTCCCTGTGAAAAAACTTTAAAGCAATATGTGGGTGAGATCCTCTGTGTTATTTCAAAGAGAAGAAGGCCTAGGAGTTTGTTTTCATATACCTCTTTCTCTTCTAACAAAAAATATACAGTTCTTTTTAAAATAATGATTTTATAAGAAATGTATAAAGTATATAGGTCATAATTAACCTATTAAATATTAAATATTTCCACTGGAAAAAGTTTATATCACTCAAAAATTTTTTACACTACTTATGGTGAAGCAATTTAAACTATGAGTTTCACTGTCTCCTTGGAGACATCCAAGCAAATTACATCTCAAATTCATGATAAATGACCCTCGTATGAGAACATAAACTTGAACGGTGTTTGATTACCTTAAATTTAATCTTGAAAACCTCTTCAATTAAAATATTACTACTCATCTTTTATTTGTATAGATGTTGACAAATCTAAACAATTTTTGATACTCTGACTCAGTTTCAAGTGATTTTTGGTAGGCTCCATTACTCTTGCATCCTTCCTTTACCCATATGGGAAAACCCTCACCACCATGCCCAGGGGCAACAGTAACAATAGCCAGGAAGTGAGGATTTCTACTGACTCCATTTTGAAACATGCTTTTTGAAAAACTGCCTTTGGAAAAAATGGCTCCTAGTTTTACACAATCATTTTTGCCTCCATTTGTCACTGTGCAGGTTTAGGTCTTATGAAATGTAATTACTTTCTTCTCCTTTCTTTTCTATCAACTGTGGCAAGACTTCAAGTCCTGATACTCCTATTTTACTCTAACAAAGAAAATCAATGTCTCTATCCCCTGAGAACCCACTGTATCTCGAAGAACAATTTATTAGAGAGCTTCTAAAGATTCCAGATTCAATCTTGTTTACTGGCAGGACTTACCTTAAGACTGAAGTGTGAAATACACAGGAAGGGCGTGCCTTAACAGATTTCAATTCATCTCTAGAGTGTAATTCTGATCAGAGTCAAATCTGTACTTATGGCAGAACCCTTTTCACTTATCACTTATTGAAGGAGGGAAGCAATCATTGGCACAGCAAACTCCATCTGTCTTTCTCTGTTTTGCTTTGGTTTTGTCTCTTTATCTTGTTTTCCCAGCAATCACTTTTTTTCTGAATTTACTTTGGATCCCAACAAAGATAGGAATGCCCAATAAGTATTTTTATGATGGGGATAGAAATCGCTTCCAAACAACGAGCCTTGAATGACAAATAGCCCACGATGGCATTGCCTCTGCAAACGCCAACTACCATAGTTCCTATAACTAAGGCTACACCCCAGAACAAAAGCCATCATCTCCCATGAACCACATTGTTTATTCAAGTCAGAACAGCGATAGTAACTTAACCCAAACCGTTGCTTAATCAAAGGTGAGAGTATAATGGGACTTCTGACCTAATCCATATCCCTGTTCAATCAGTTGTGTGTATGCCTACCCTCTCCTCCATTTCTTCTAAAACCACAAAGTCCTTGCTAAATCCTTAGAAACATATAATAGAGTCAATAAATCATCTAATTCTTCCTCCAGGTGTGGTCATGTTGGTTAATTTTCATTCTCTATTCTCGCCTCCACTTGTCTTTTTGAATGATATGTTCAGAGCAGCGATCAAGAATTCTTTATTTAGATTCTTAATTGGGTCTTCTGCTCTAAACCTCTAGAAAGGGGACTATCAATGAGAAGAGACAAGATTGTGACAGGTATGACACTGGCATCGTGCAGAATTTGGAAATATTGTTGGACTGAGATTTTTATTGCAATTTTTAAAATTATATTTTTGTATTTTATTTATGTACTTATGTATGTGTACACATGAGTGCTATGGTGAGCAAGTAAAGCTGGATTGAGAGAAAAACTAACAGGAGCTGGTACTCTCTTTCTACTTTGTAGGCCTCAGAATGGAACTCAGGCAACCAGGCTTGGCAGTAAGTGCTTTCACCCACTGAGTCATCTTACTGGCTCTGAAATAAGATTGCTAAACCTCAGTAAGAAATAAATTAAGAAGAATCAACATCAACACAGCACAGAAATTTTAAGTGTTCCAATACCTTCGGAGATGGTTTCTTTTCTCAAAATCCACATAAGAAAGGTTGTTTGAGGCAAACACCCTAGTTAATCTTATGCCTGCAGGGAATTCCACTTAAAATCTTAGAAGAAATGGGGACTTTGGCTAAATACAGAGACAATTGACTCTGGATTCCTAAAATGGTTATCAGAACAATTTTGGATGTAAGCTTTTGCGTATATCGCTGTCTTCTCCTGATATTTTCTCGTGTATAGTATAAAGTCCAAAGCAAATTCTGGCAGAAAATTTTCATGAAATAAGCCAAACAGTTAAGAATAAATTGGTCACTTTTATCAGCATTATTGAGACATTTTAGGGATTCTTGATTTTTTTTTTCTATTCCACAGCTCAATTCTGAATGTGGATACAGAAAGAAAGCTAAAAATTCAGTTGTATCCATGAAGTCTGTCACAATGTTCATGTCTGCCGTTGGACCAAGACTCTTCCCCCGATGAACCAGCCCTTTTCTTTGCTGGCAACATATAGTTGTGATATTAGAAGAAAATGAAGTAAACAAAACAAAATGTTTTGTTTTTTGTAATATGGAAAATTCCAGCATCTCTCCTAATAACGGGGTCATTTGTTTGCTGGCTCTGGTAACAGGCATTTTGGGTCTTGTTCTTTACTCAAAAGTATTAATTATGTTATGACTCCATTAACCTCACTAATCAGGTGCAAGGAGAGAACCAATGTCATGGTATTAACAAGCTAGTGAACAGATTTAATGACCTGCCACTCATGAGCTTTCTTGACTGATAATGTACTTCTGTTAACCACCATTGCAGCTCTCACCGACTCTCACTGGTGTGTTTGAGATCATCTCCAATGGTTACTTCGGTGTTGAGAGTCTCAAACAGGCAATTTAATATCTTCAGATGCTAATCTTTCAGCAAGAGATCCTCAAAAAAAAAAAATCCCCTGTTACTAATTAGTTGAAAATGAACCAAAATAGCTTGGGGCCTGTAATTGTTAGGCTACAGATGACCCAAAGGCACACAAGGCTGAAAGGTAAATTGGTGACATCATGACAGTTACCTATCACTTCATCGCCCAAAGCTAACAAAATTAAAAAGAACACTCACAATAATAATGTGGTTAGCTATCTCCTGTCTCAAACATGCATTCAGAGTCTTATATGACACAGAAAAGTCCTTAATTGACCACTAATTAAAAAACTTCAGTGACACAACAGTTAATTATCATTTACTTGGTGGCCTAGCAAGGTGAACAGTAACTTTCCATGTCAAAGCTCACACCACCCTGAGAAGAGAGGACTTTCAATGCTGTATGTGCTCAGGATTGAAGGCAGTCAATTCTTTGCTCTCATTTTCACCTGCATAAAATAAGCTATACTTTATTTCTTAAACTTCTTTTTAATAAAAGCTTTTTGGGGCTTTGGGGTGGCTGACTGATCAAGACCAATCTCATCCTGTGGTATGTGTTATGATGCAGATCTAACTTCAGGGAAATCTGCATTTATACTAATACCGTCTTGCTTAGCTTCTCTCTGGCACCTTCTCCAATCTCATGAGAAGGTGGTCTAAGTGAGAAGTCCTTAACCTTCAGCCACAGCACCAGAAACCCAAGAGACGTTCGGCCCTTTGTTAAGAGATAATTACTTCCCCCCTAAACTAAGCAGACAGAGATGGCAAGGAACCACAACTAGCTCATACAATATGCCTACTCTTGTTCTCACTACTTCCCCTACTTCCTCACAAGTCAGCTAATGTGTAGAACTATGCTGAAAAAGAAAAATAAAGTTACTTTTTAATTTTTAAGCACAAAAATCTTACAAGAATAAGAGAACAATATCCTTCTTACAGTGATATTTTTTGGAGATATTGTCTAAGGATTCCCCAAATATATAACTTCTAAAGAAAGCAACTTCTAGTAAGAACAGAAAGCCAAGAGGCTCCAGGACACAGATGGCTTCTGCCCCAAATCCAAAGAAAACAATCCAGACACCTGGCATTGCAGATTGTTTTCTGTGCTTTATTAGTTGTTTGCCAATTGCTTTTCGCACGCTTCTTATTTATTAGCTCGTATCTTTCATTTTTACTTATTTAAGGATTTTGATTATAGGAAAACACAGCTCATGTTTCATCTACAATCCTTTGAAGATCCATATTCTTACTATTGTTTTTCTACATTTTTCAGTACCTGAAGATATGAATCCAACATTTGGCTGGGTTTCCTTGGGAGTTTGGCAAAATAAGTGACTGAAATAACTCAAGCACACAGGTTTTCCTATGGTGTCCAACAATCTTTTACATTGTCAATGCTCAATAATTAATTAACTGCTTGATGTCTCCTGTGTGTCACTTGTTTTGGGCTAAAACAAAATAATAAAGACTGCATGTTTTATACAACAGGAGTAGTTTCTCAAAGTTCTTAAGGTAGGAACCTTCAAGGTTACATAGCTGTCTACCTATCATAACGAACAACTCACACACAAAAGAAAAATGATATCTAATAAAACCTGATACAAAAATTGGTCAGCTCACTGTTTCTTTTTTAAAAAAAAAAAAAGTTGGCACAAATTCCCACCACAGCCAAGCAGGTACTTACAACTGACAGCTGCTATGGGAGAGAAAATCATTTTCTTCAACAGTGTGGCATTGTATATATCAACCACAGTCCAGAAAAGGCCCCTTGTTAAGGAATAATAGGCCAAATCAAGTTAGACTCCACATATTTTATTTTTTTTAAAGAGAAAGTGAAACATGAAGTCAAGTAGGTTAGGAGGTCTAGTGGGAGTTGGAGAAGGGAAATAATATAAATAAAATATATTATGCAAAATTCTCAGAAAATAATATAACATAAAAATAAAGCAAAACCAAAGATTATTTGCATATTTGCAAGTATATATATATATATTGCTTTTCAGACACTTGTTATTTATTAGCTCTTATCTTTGATCTTTATTTATTTACTTTACTTTTATCTTTACATCTTTACTTAGAAAATCAATTTTAAAAAAGAACACTGTACTACTGAAGAAAAACAAAACCACAATGACATTGGAAATGAAAAACTCAATAAAGTGAATTAAAAGCTCAGGAAAACTCCTCATAAATAGAGTGGATTATAGGAAAAAAACAGAATATCACGGTTTGAAAGCAAAGTAGAAAAACTGGATTATTAAGGAAAGGTCAGTTATAAACTTACAGCATTAATTAGATTCGATAGGTTATCAAAAAAAGAAAGAGAGGGAAGGAGGGGGAGAAAGACAGACAGACAGAAAAAAGAAAGGAAGAAAGAAAAAAGAAATGAAGGTTGGAAGATGTGTTAGGGAATTGCTACAAGGGGGGAGGACATGTGAGGAAGATGTTATCATATTTCATTCTGTACGTATATAAAATTGTCATAGAATAACATGATGAAAATTTTACTTTTTATGTCCAACAATAGAGAATTAGATATTTTAAAACACACACACAAACACACACACACACACACACATATATATATATATATATAATGGGATTTTATGCACTCCTAAGGGAGGGGTAATTATGTCAGTTTCAGAAAAAAAAAATGGATGTAACCATAGAGACTGTCATATTGTTAACCCAGATTCAGAAAGAAAAATATACGTTCTTTCATTTGTGAGTCCACAGTTTTATAGATTCACAGATCTGTGTGTGCACATATATGTGTGTACATGTGCATGTGCACGCTGTATGTGTATGAGAGTGTGAGATGCATTTTGATTTGAAATTATCTGAATTACTGAAGCAGATTCATAGGATGGGGATAGAAGTATAAGAATGAGGCATGGGAAGTGGCAAGATGGCTAAAGGGTATAATGAATCACACAATATGTCTCTTTGAAACCCCGTTCTATGTACAATGAATATAACCAAAAATCTAATTAAAATAAAATTTAAAAATAATAATTAGTACCTCCTTATGAGTAGGAGGTGTAGAAACAATGTTTCATGATTAGCATGAAGGAATGGTGTAGCCATTCTTAAAAGAGATAATAGCAGCTTTGCAAACTATTTGCTACGCATTATCACATTCTTGGACTTTTCCTAAAAGAAATATAGGCTCGTATTAATATAAAGTTGTGTGTAAATGCCTATAATACTTTTATCTGTAATATTCATTGATTGACAACAATGTCAATACCATTCAAAACATATGCCCAATATAAAAATGTTACTAACTGCATGATTTTATTTATAGTATATATTTGAAATGACAAAATGAAAGACTTAACCAATGTCTGGTTGCCAATGGTTACAGAGAAACCTAGGATGAAGAAGGCTATGACTAGTTGTGAGAAATCATCTTTATGACTCGACACTCCTGAGCTTTGAAGCCAGAGCAAAGAACTGAACACTACCACTACATGTTATTCTACAATTTTCTTTAAAAAAAAACTTTGCAAATTAAATGGCAAGTTAAGAATTTAACAAACATCCAATATTATATTCTCTGAGTGAGAAAAACTGTGACAGAAACAAAGACGAACTAGGTTGTGACATTTCACAAAGCCCATCTTAATTTCATTGGTCATTAATTGCGTCTGCAGGCAGAATTAATACGCAGAAAGCCAGGAAAGAGAAAATGATGTTCTAAATCCAGTAATATCTATTATCTCCTAAAACAAGAAAGGAAGTAATTGAAAATGAGAAAATCTAATCACAGAATCAAAGAAAGTACCAGCCTTTAACTAGCACTTTCATAGCTGAGAGCTACAGTAGGCATGGTTCACATAAACACCACTCACTAATCACATCATCAGTTCATAATGCACATGGTCATATGGATATTTCAACTCTATTAGAAAATGTTTGCATGTATAAATTTAAAAACAAAATTAGTTTTTTAAGTTAGATATAAAATATACTGCTTTCCACAAACTATGAAATAATTGTAAAGAGTCTTTTGACAGTGAAAGTGAGAGGTAAAACAAGAATCACAAATTGTCTTTATTATGGGAATTCAAACAAAAATATAGACTCACAGAATACAGGACAAAGTGGAAGCCACCATGTTCTACTGCTCAGCCCCAGGGAGATGTGAACAACCACACAAGCTTGCTTCTGCTCCAACCTCCCAAGAGAGTGACAGAGACCTGTCTTCATCCTTATTAGAGATTATGTCCACACATGGAAGCCTTGCCCTAAGTCCAGTACCCCAAATGATATTGGCAGGATGAATTCCCTAACACTTTCCATTTTGTCTATATAAGAAGGTTCTAAACCTAATATAAAATTATAAATAACAGGAACAAATATCAAGTATTGTCCAGGAGAAAGAAAGGGTAATAACATACACCAAAATAGAGCTACAACTGATAAGAACAACATCCATCAAGAAACACAAACACATACTAAATATCCAAGCTATAATTAATAGGCAGCTAACAGATTATTCCAATAGCTGTCCTATCCTGAGAAGTCTAAGTCTTTTACCTAAAATGTCTTAGCTAAGATATGAGAGGATAGTAGCTGGGACAATCTAATCTTTAACTCCATCAAATACCTGAGAAAGAAAATAACATTACCTGAGCTAACAGGAAGTACAAGCAAGTGACTTCCAAAAGGTGCAAGAAATGACAGGAACAACTGGCTACCTGGCTACCAAAATCTCACTGTAACATTGGGGCAGTCATCTTTGGCTCTAGGCTTTGAATTTCTGATAGATCAATATCAGACACAGGAAAATTCGAAAGACTGTCGTACTCTGTCTTGGCAAGGTTTAACAGTCACTTTTGTTTTGTATCCTGTTTGTCCAGATGGGAGAGTGTGTATACGGTCAGCAGTCAAAGCAAGTATAGTTCTTTGCTTAAAAGGCCAGTTTCGCCAAGATGAAAACAGCTCATATAGAATGCATTAAGTGCTCAACATTCTCTCTGAAATAGATTGGCACTGCCAGGAGCAATCATGTCTTCTGCCAACGAATGCTAAGTTATTAAAATCTTTAAGTGCCATACTCCATAGGCCCTTGAAGTGTTTGAAGATCATATTTCTATGTGGAGTACATTTCTGTGTGTCTAGAGAAAATAACTAACATAACTATAATTATGACAAATGTGTGACTATTAATCTGTAATTCTTAGATAGCCGGTATAGCAGAGACTAAAGCTTCACATATGAACATAAATAATCTTTGAGCAGATGTATAGCATAAGGTCAATGACTGCAAAATTGTAGCAATATAAAAATATCTTTATTAGAGGTAGAAATGTACAGTGCAATATGACAAAAATATTCTTAAATTGCATCAATATACAAAATATCTTAAGCAAAGGCAGAAACATTCATACATACAGTATGACAAAATGACTTTACATTTGTGCACCAAATATTGTAAACAGAAATAGGAACATACACAATATAGCAAATATAATTTGAATTTGTATCAATATACACATTATCTTAGGCAGAAATAAAAAATAATTTTATGTGCATATCGATATACAAGAATCTATACCATTGCAAATTATCTACAATTAATAGGTCACAAGTAGATATACTAATCTGCCTATCATCCCAAAGATCATTGTTAGGGATTCACGCCTCATGCTGGAAGCCAAAAGAGTGAGAGGTAATGAAAGAATTACAAATTCTCTTTTTTTTTTTTAATGGGGATTCAAAAGGAAATGGTGATTCAAAGCAAATTACAGTCTCACAGAATACAGGACAAGGAGGAAGCTGCCATGTCCCACTGCTCTGTCCCAAGGAGACCAGGACAGAACATCCATATAAGCCATATAAATTTGATGCTGCTCAAACCTGTAAGAGACCACATTTACACACAGAAGCTACACCATAAGGCCAGTACCCCAAAAGCTATTGGTGAGATAAACTCTCACAAAGGATAGTCAAGAAACTGAAAACATAAAATATTTAAAAAATGTGGAAGCAACACAATTGGTAAATGGACCAAAATGTGAAAGGACATTATATACAGATTGGAGACACACTCCTGGGTGTATGTTTATAACTGTTCATTGTTAGAGAACCCCTAATGGAAACCTCAGCTGGCACTGCAATGCTCTGCTAAGTTGACTAATAGTGAAAAATATCTTGGTAAAAACATCCAGTATATTGACTGCCAAGTACACCAGAAACCTCAACAGCTCCAGGGGATGGCTGCAATGTCAATCTGACAGCTGCTCTGCTAGAGTCTAAGATGGTGTTTTAGAGAGAAAATGTGTAGATCAAAGTTGTCCACATGGTAACTTTTCCTGATGAAAAGCAAACATTGACACAAATACTGTGCAGAGTATTCCAAAAGCTTGAAAAGACGAGCAATTTGAAAAGGATGGAGAATATATTGGTATCAATTTCCTGCCTGCAGCATTCTATTACAGTATACAAAATGTCTTATTGGGAGAAACTGGCTGGCAATTTATCAGATCTCTGTATTGTTTCCTATAATGTGAGGATCTTCATTTATCTTGGAATAAAAATTAGATTCCAAGCTGTCTATTTATAAAAACTTTCAGTAACTGCTTTTTTTTTTATTGACCCAGTTGTGAATTAGAGCATTCTGAGTTGGGCAAGGACTCTTATAAAAGTGAGTTGCAACTGCAGAAGAAATTCCTTTGTTCTCTGCTTAATGATACTGACACCATCGGCATTTTAAAATAGTTTACCTCATCCATCCAACTCACTCATGTAATCAGTGACTCCTCTATACCTCAGACTCATACAACAAAAGTAGATACTTTATGTTCAGTAAATATTTATAACATGAAAAATATATAGCATTTCAATTTACTGATTTTACATGTAAACTGTGATCATATCTTTATGATTCTGAGGCTTATTTCCCTTTGGTAAATTAAGAGACGTAAGAACTACATGGAAGTCTATTGATAAAGACAAAGCAAGATAAAATCTATGGTATTGAGACATTAAGTATGCACAGAAATCACTTGATAAATGGTAAATATAACATTTTTAACATGTTACATGACTTTTTGTAGTAATAAAAGTAGCACACACAAACTTATACATGCTAAGCATGTGCCTTACTACTGAACTATCATTTAATGAACTATCATTTAAGTGTGTTTATTACATCAAGGCATGGCCGCACTAAGTTGTCTAGAATAGCCTTTAACTCTCCGTGTAGCAAAGCAGGTCTTGAAATTTGCATCTTCCTTTCTAAAGTGCACAAGTAAATAAGATTATAATGCTTACAGCATTACAACTATCAGTTATCTGTATTTGAACTGTCTCCGTTAGAACACTGCATTTTCCTTGTTTTACTTGTTTTCAGAATGTGGCAAATGTAAAAAATATAGGCACATGTTGAAAGAAAGATAATACATAGTAGACAGGCAGACAGATAGACATAATATAATTTATCTCAAAGGTTTGTGACAATTAAAAGACATGTCCACTGCAATATAATCTCTATTATGTGATTAAATGGTTGCAAAACACAAATTTATTTTTCAAAATTAAAATTAATAGAAAATAATTATCTAGTTATCATAGTTAGCTTTCTGTTTAGATCTGCATTTTCATCGTACAAATCCCTGACAAGACATTTCCAGAGACTGTGCTCTGTTAGGATGAGTTGTATTCAAATACTGTTCTGCAGAGTAGCAAAAGGAAGAAGTAAAAACTGTTACCAGCTTGTTTTAACTGCATGGAAGGATGCAAAATAACACCGAGTCATTATTGATTAAATCCTACATATTAAATCTTAGGGTTTTCAATAAACCAGGAGTCACAAGCTAAAAAAGGGAAGAGTTGCTATGTCATTTGGGACTGAAATCTAAGATATGGGAAGGATCCCGATTCCAAAAGTATGGCTTGAATATCAACTTCCTTTACAATGCAAAGTTAGACAACAGCAAACACTTGAATATGCAAAACACCTACCAAATCCATAACCAGACAATAAAGAAGATAATGAATCTGAAAACTTTACACATTTCCAAAGCCTTCAAACATTTCCAGACTGTTTATATCCCATGCCAACTAAACCTTTGTTTTGGGGATGAAGTATAAGCATCAGAATTTTTCAAAACTGTTGCTTTCAAACTGAAGCCATGTTTCATAGCCATTGAGCAAAGTATTGTTATCAGAGGTAATTTCAATGCCACTGTAGTCAGAAATCAGCTTCTCCTTCAAATTAATGAGAAAAGGGAAGCAGGTGCCAAACTCTTCTCATTTAAAAACAAAGGAATGATATCATACTGAAAATTTAAAGAAGAGTCTTGGCCAGGGGTGACCAGTAATTGAAAAATTCAATAAAGCATTTAATGTAATTAATTTCAGAGTTGGAGAGAGTGGGTTTCTGGAATGGAGAATGCTATTTATGCCAGAGATGGATATAATTCAGCATTAGTAGCTTTGGGCTTCTGAACTTGTGAGAAGCAAGTTTGCCCAGAGCAATTCTGTAGAAACACAGGACCATTTCAATTACAGCAAACCCAATCACTCTTTTCCTTATTGCTGTCACAGAAATAAACAAAAGGATCGGAGTGTCTGGATGGTTCTGATGTAAAGAGATTATGACCCAAATGACGGAAACGTCCTTTGCTTTCCTCAGCCCTTGGGCCACTGTATACATTCAGTTGCTGAAATCAAAACGCAAACCCTCTAAGTTTTATTTTCGTGGCAACTTTAAGAATGATTTTGTTGTCTAACCCATGTTTGTGGCTAAAAGTTTTCCTTCTCTGCATATTTGTTGTTGGAAAATCTGGTTTATTGTGTGTAGCCCTCACAAAAAAGAATATCTGTATGCTTATATGTGTATATTTGCATACATTCAGACATTTGATTTGGAAAAATAAGCAGCTGTCCAGGGGCTGCCGTCTCTCCTTTCTGGGCATTGGCAATTACTGCTCTCTTGGGTTTTTGAGCTGTTTTCTATCTTTTGCTGGAACTGTTGCTGGAACTCAGATTTGCCTACTTCAGAGCTTCTCATGAGTGGAACTGCAGCATGCTCTCCTCTGGCAGCGATCCCTGCTCAGTCCATGTGGATGTCTATGCCTTGGCACTTACAGTGGCACTACCTGCCTAAGCACATTTGCACAGAGTGTCCTTGCACATAAAATAAATTTTGTTCCTATATTTCACTATTCAGAAACGCATTGTTCTTAAATCCTAACTTATACCCTTAATACAATTAATAGCCATAATTAGTTTTAAATTTAAAATTTAGAGTAAAATTCTAGAACTCACAGAATAGTATAACCTAGCATCCGGAAAATGCTTATAAAACAAGATAGCAAGCCATAAGCTATAATCCATTAAAGATAAATTTATCATAAAATTTCAGATGGTAATTATAAGTCTCAATAAAAACTTGATGTTAGACTACATCAATTTTTTTAATTTTTGAACATTGAAAACACCAAACTTCAGTCTTGACCAATGAGGAAGGACAAACAATACTACTTCCAAGGTAAAAATAATTCTGCGACATAAGGAAAATGAGTTAACATGAGAAAGAAATTAATATGTGGACAGATTCAACAGACATATTAATACATATTGATACATAGATGATAGATAAACTATACACAACAGAAAATAGATAAATGATAGATACTTGACAAATCTAACTTTCTATGAGTTTTCTTTTAACATTTGACCCTTAAAAAGTCATTTTGTTATGGTATTATTTTGAGGTGAATATTTAGCAACTGTACGAAGTCACATTCCTGGGTTAGGAAAACAAAGAGAGCTGCACCAGTCTTTCAGAGCGTTGCCTGGCAACTGAGGCTGGATTTTGAACTCACATTAGGGGGAAAGAGAAAATCAGTTCCACAACGTTGTCCACAGACCTCCACAGGTTGCACTGGCCTGTGTGTGCCCATACTAATCTATCATATCATGCATATTAATAATATGTGGTTCTAATAAAGATATTTTAAATGGATGCTTTCCCAATGGAAATCTTGGTCTCCTGTTTCTCCATCCTTTCTTCCAAGCATTGCATTAACTAATGTAAATGTTTACAGCTGGTTCTCAGGTACTAAGTAAATCTTGAAAATCTGGGGTGTTCCGACTTTGCCTTGCTGTTTTGCCGCTTCAGTACCTTGCGATGATGTTTTACTCCCTTGTTGCTCCCTCATACTTGCAGGATTATATTCTTTCAGATACATTTGTCAGCAAGATCGACCAATTCTGCTCAGCTGACTGACAGCTTCACACAAACACAGAAGCAGCAAAAGCAGATGTAAAGTGGTAGTGGGGTGGCATGAAAAATTTCCCACTTAATATTAGATGGTGGCCATGGAGAAGTCGTTGTGAGCTCTGACATCAGTTTTCCCATTTAGTAAATGAGGACATGAGATTTATTGGCAGTTCAGTCTATGTATTCCAAAGTCCTAGCAAGATTCTTAGATCTCTCTCTCTCTCTCTCTCTCTCTCTCTCTCTCTCTCTCTATCTCTCTATCGTCATGGGAATCAAAGATCAAATTCAGGACCTTGATCAATCAAAATAGGTAGAAAGACAGATTGATGAGAAATTATAGGTAAATAAAATTAAATAGATGGCAAGTAGATAGATAACTCTTGGATATGTGTTCAGCTCAGCTTCTTGCATTTCATGATTGATTTTCACTTACCCTCTGGCTTTACTTTCCCTTCTTGTGATTGCAAAGGGATCTATAAAATGAGCTAATAAACTGACTCCAGTTTTTCTCTTCCTGCCCTCTCTTTCGTAAGGCTCATACCTAAGACAAGGGTTATTCCCAAATTACTCCCACCTGGCGATTCATGTGACACCTTTAAAATTCTAAAGCAAATTCTTATTTATCTATGTCCAGAAGGAGACACAAATCCATGAGGAGAAAATCTCAGAGTGGTATTTTATGAAACTAGTTGTTTGGAAGTCAAGCCAACTTTATGTAAAAACAGCAAGATTTGTCCTTTGTACTGTCATCCACAGAAGCATAATACACCTCTGCATCTCCCAGAGGCTTTTAGTCCTCCCATCCAACTTCTCTCAAGAGACCCCAATTTATAGAGCCTAGAGAATAGAGAATCAAGTCCCCAGGGAGGGAACGCTGCCTGCACTGATTAACATACTCAAAGTAACCCCAAACAAGCAGTGTTAAACAAAACATCCTACAGCCCAAATGCTAATCAAATGGAATCTCCAACTGAGATCCAAACAGGAACTAAGACAAATGTAAATAGCTCTCTGGGTTTCTGCTTTTGCCTCTGCTTAATAGAAATCAAAAGCAAAGAACACATGATTAACAGCTGACTTGTGAAATAACTCAATCAATGCTTTTTGACATTTAAGTCATAAATATTCCAGAGGACTTCGGGACAAAAGTCAAAATACACAGGGCTTTTTTTTCCTGTTGGTTTTGAATTGTAATAAAGTATGGCTTTTGGAAAAGAAGAGGAAGAATTTCAGTTTTCAGCAAATGGACTTTTGTGGTTTTGCCTTTTTGTTTTGGTGTTTGGGGGAATCACCTTGAATGTGTTTTATGTTCAGTAGCTTTACATCATATGCAGAAGAGGTTCAAATATGTCAAGTTCAGAAGGAATACAATCATATCAGAACTTCAGCCAGAGCAAGCATGTGTGGAGGTCAGAGAACAGCTCTGACTTCCTTCTGCCCTGTGGGTTCTAGGAATTCTCATGCTTTGTAGTAAGTAAGGTTGCCTACTGAGCTATCTCTCCAGCCCTTCAGCAGTCTCTGGAAAAAATGTCTACCATCACCAAGAGAATATGCATGAATTGGAGCAAAGTCTGCTCAGCACAAGCCTTGGGACAAAATCACCTGGTGGCCTTTCAGCATCTGGTGGCAATGGATCTTGTCATATGCTATTTTTATTTTGATTTTTGTTTGTTTGTCATTTAGGATATTTTTATATGTCATTTTTTGTTTCTTTGTTTCCTTTTTTTTAAAAAAAAGGCTAAATATTGGTACATAGCAAGTTTTGCCTCTTTTAATGAATATTGAAGTTTACATTTTGAAGGTAAACTGCCTGTGGAGAAGAGTCTTTAAATATTTATCATGAATTTCAGAATTACCAAGGATTTGGATTGTTGGAAAGATTGCAGGCATAAAATTAAATATGTAGATATTTAGATAAAAGGGAAATGAAAATCATTCTGATAGCTCACACAACTCTTGGCATTTGTCTGTAGCCTCCCTCTCCTGAGAAAAAAAGCACAGGACATCTGCACTGCCCAGAGGCCTTTGGCTTCTGCTCTTCATAGGTGACCTGAAGGGTCTGGGTAGGATTTCCAAAGACACTATATGAAATTTATAGTTGTAACAAGATTGTCCTCAATGATATGGCTATTTAAATAGGAACAAGAGTCAACTTTAAGTGGCCTTCTACTCTCTTCCCGGATTCCTTTGCTGTTCCTGATCTGGGTTCTGGGGACCTTTTCAGGGCTATCCTAGTGGTTTGAACTCTGTATTAGCGTTTTCTTTTGACAGCTGCATATCCAAACTGGTTACTTTTCACTAAACTCTTGGACCCTCTTTCTGGGTCAAATGTCAAGTGTCTCAGCAGACAAGGCTCATGTGAACGTGACATTGTTTGAAGACTTAAACCAGGTGCAGGACTGGCACATCTTGCTTGAACATCCATGTCCTAGCCTGAAGCTACACCACATTCTGTTAGCGTGCTTTCTTATTTTTCTGTCCCACTGAACTCAGCTCCACAGGAAGGAGGACTTTGTCTACTCAGTTCCTTCAATGCAGACAGAAGGTACTGCCTACATTTCTGTCAACAGAGAAAATAATAACCAGTGTTCTCTCGTGGGCATGAACTTTCACATACTTAGTAAAGACATGGAAGGGCCTCCTCATGCTGAGCCCCATGGTGCTCTCAGTTCTCAATTTCTGGATGTTACCTGAAGAGACTGTTGTAATAGCAAGTTTGGACCATGGACAGTGGCAATTTGACTAAGACTGACCCCCATAGGCTTATATATTTGATTGCTTAGTTATCAGGCACTGGCACCATTTGAGAAGAACTACAATTATTAGGAGGCATAACATTGCTGGAGGAACTGTGTCACTGTGGGCAGGTTTTGAGGTTTCAGAAGCTTATTCCAGGCTCAGTTTCCCTCTCTCTGTTTACGGATCAGGTGCAGCTCTTAGCTACTGTTCCAGCAAGCATCTTGCTTGCCACCATGCACCCAGTTATGATGATAACACACTAATCCTCTGAAACTTAACTGAGCCTTTATTTAAAAATTTTTCTTCTATAAGAATTTGGTGGTCATGTTTGTCCCTTCAAAGAATATAACAATAACAAAGACATATTGTGTTTATAAAAATTTAAAACATAGTATTTTAAAACATACTTGTGTTAAATAATTAAAGATGATGGTCAGGGCAGATAATTTTAATTTTTCACTATCAGGTTTGTTTATAATGCTCTTTAATGTTTTAAATAAATTATAGATTAGTTTTAGATTATCAGTACCGCAAAGACAGCAGCATTTCTTAGTACGCCCACCCACCCTCTCGATACTTTCACTATATCAAAGTCTTCTGATGTCACCTTTGTCTATTTTTTTAAAACTAAAAATCCACCAGGTATTACAATGAATTAAACTCTATACTTTATATAAGTTTTACTTCATCAGCTTTCAATTCCTATTCATTTTCTCTCCCACTAGTTGTCTACAACACCTTGATAGTTTGTCTTTATTTTTTATGACTTCCATAATGCAAAGCTATTAAAAGGCATCCGGTAGAATGTCAGGTCTTATGGGTTTGTTCGCTTATTAGACTTGCATTTGGGGATTCTAGCAAAGAATGCACTAAACTTGAAGCAGCCTTTTTGTTGCCTGGCTTTATGGGGATACCTGAACAGGACATGGCTTGTGTTGACCTTTGATATTTGACCGCTCTGCTATAGCACTGCCAGCAAAGTTTCTTCACTGTAAAGTTTATATTTTATTGGCAATGCTGTAGCAGAGTGGTATTCAATTCTTTCAAAGCATGTGGCTGTTACAATTTGAATCTGTAATGGCCGGAGGACACTGTGTTCAGGAATTGGTTACCCATCAGTGATCCCTACTGAACAGTTGTGTAATAAAGCTGTTTGGTGGTGCTGGCGGTAGGTAATGAAGAGATGATGGACCCCTGGAGGAGCACCCTTGAAGGATAAATTGGGGTTCTTGTCCTTTTCGTGTTTCTAATCAACTTCTTCCCCTGAACTCCTCCAATCACAATGAGCTACTTGACAATACCCAGTGTAAAGGGACAAGTGGTCATGACCCATAAAATCCCTGAGACTTTCTTTCTTACATGTTCGTATGTCTCAGGTACTAGCCATGCCCAAAGAAAGCCTAGGCCTCTGTCTGTGCCACTTCAAGGTGAGAAGGAAGAAGAATTTAACTTGTCAGCCTGTTTTTATAAGTTTCTATTTCACTGAAGATTGACAAAAGAAAGATTAATATACGACAACTGATATAAAATTCAGAAATTCTGATTGATTGCAAAGAAACAAAATATCATTTTGAACTAAGCAACAAAAATAAGTAAATGCATATAATAATATATAACTTAATAAAAGTTATACTGCAGCTGGGCTTCAGCCACAGCTGAGGGAAGGCACTGGAGTGTTTTCTGCCTCTATTGCCCTGCTCACTTCCCTTGGACTTTCACTGTCTGTGAGTTTTCCTCTCTATCACGGACATGCCCCCTTGTTTGGAAAGGTGGAAGACACGCTCTCCATTGGCTTCATGGTTTGTGGATAGCAATGAGAAGAGGCTTCTTTCTGATCACTGCCAAAGCGACGAAGGCCCTGATTTTCTATGCTAGAGCCAGAAGCTGACTGGATGGACTGTGATCAACAGATAACAGAAGTAATAGTTTATGGAATCTGTTGAACAAAATTGAAAGGAGCATAGCAGCATTGGATGGTGTGGCCAAGAAGTGCACATTCTCACAGAAGAGAATGGTAAAGGTGGTACCATTAAATGAGAGCTGGCTAGGACAAGCTTGCCAAGTGTACGAATTAGTACACATTAATAGGAGTAATAGATGATGCCATGCATCAGTGAATTTCAAAACATAGCTCTGTGAAAATATTTGTATTCACTGTGCAGTTAAGTGACCGCATGATGCAGAGTGCCTATGGACTGTTCCCTTTTAAAGTGCATGGTTTACAGTAATGCCAGCAACTATATCATCTGCTTAGAAATATTTCTCATATTTTGAGGTTTATTTAAATTTTATGAAGCATCATAAATTGTGGGAAATGAGTCAGATGATCTACTTTGTGATTCATTGTGAGTATTATATAATACCTAATATATATATATATATATATATAAAACTTGGCAATTTCTTGCATGTATGTGAAATAGCAATATAAAAATCCAATATATAGGAATTTACCATTACCAATATGTCATAGATTAAGTACAAAATAAGGCATACGGTTTCTATTCTTATGTAGGTTTATATTCTAAATATTAGGTAATGTTTACATAGAAAATATGTGTGAATATCTACTAAAGAAAATGAAATAGCTATGAAAATTGGATATTTGAGTAATAAAAAGAATATTCTCAAGTTATATCTCTAAACCAGCTTGCTGAAAAACTCAAAATATAAAAATTCATTATAACAATTATGAGTTACTAATGAAAGTCAATTAATTATGTACTATGTGATTAACATGGAAATTAAATAAAAAGGTAATTCATAAACAATTAAATTTTTGTAAATACTATCAATTATATAATATGTAAAAATATTAAGAAATATAAAAGCAGATAACATGTATAAATATTCCTACAGAAGTTAAATATCAAAGATAAATTTGGAGCAATGCCATTTATATAAAAAATTATTAAAATCCTGTATCTGCATCTCAACTTTAAAACTTGAAGAGTATTTTCCAAGAATGCCAGAGATTCAGTATGATAAATTATTTCAAGTTAAAGCAAAATCCTGAAAAATATAAACTCCAAGGCCTACTTGTAACTGTGGAAGTAAAATATTGATCTGACTCTAAGATATGATAAACATATCAGAAAAGGAAAATTATTTGTTATAAGTTGAGCAAATATGATATTAATATTGTACACAACACACAAAACTTTATAATTGTTTTTCTTGTAAGCAAATAGAACAATTCTGAGAGACAGCCATGCAGGTAAACTCTTCTGTTTTCACTCTTCACAAGATGAATGGGAGAGAATGAAAAAGGTCTAATATGATCCACAGTAAAAACATCTTGTGGCTTGTAGACAGGGTTGCTATGGAGACAGGAGGATGTGATGCCAGCTGATACAAGGAGGGCACTGTAGGCAGCGTCCAGCGCCCAGTCCTGTTCTACAATTCTTGATTTGCTTTCTATAGCTGGAGTCAATTGTCCCAGCAAATGGAGGAGAAGTTGGTCCAAGAGTTTAAAAACTAATCCTGACTTTAACATGCAGTAGATTTTAAATAAAAATGCTCTTCTTAAAATTTATTTAGGTAACATGTTTTCATTTATTTACACACCAACCAGTTTCCCATTCCTCCCTTCCCCTCTGTTTTCCCCATTTACCCCTCTCCCCATCCACTCCCCTTCCATCTCCATTCAGAAAGGGACAGGCCTCCGATTGGCTTGCACAAAGCATGGCCCATCAAGTTGAGGTCGGACTAAGTTCCCCTGCTTATGTCAAGGCGGGACCAAGTGATCCAGCCTTCTCCACGGCTCTTAGCTGCCTTTGGCTAAGACTTTCAAGACTTCTATTCAAAATTTCCCTTTCATGGTATTCCATAAAGCAAAATTTTGTTGTTGTTGTTTTTATTTGGCTTTAGAAATTTCTTATCCATTACTTTGGCTAGCAACTGTCTCATTTCCAAAATCCCACTGTGTTATGTCATCTGGAAAAGAGCCATTAAGAACCGGTGAGAAAGCACATAAACAAAGTATGATCTGAGAATAGAGCTATTGGAGAATCTGAGCTTTAAGGAAGGAGTTCTTCATGGCCTCTTGTGAACATCAAAATCTATGATTGTCTAATTGTATCTTGAAGGAATACATGAAGATCTGACAACTCTTTCCAAGAAGAATTATAGATTTAACACATTTTCAATTAAAAGTCTAATGAGTTGCATTATGGAACCTGACAAACTGATTCAAAAATTCAATAAAAGAATAAATGACTAAGACCTTTTAATATAGTCTGAAATAAAAAAGAATAGTAATAAAGGAATAATATATTACCAGATATAAGAACCTTTCATAGATCAAGAATAATTAAAATTACTTGGAAGGAACATAAAGTTCCCAGAAAAAAATCAAGGAAAATGTAAATTACATATCAAGGACAATATGTACACAAAGTACTTTAAAAAATCCTAAATTGAGCAATGAGTTTGAGACAGAAACAGTTCCAATGATTGTACCTGATATGAGTACTTAGCAAAAATACTTTAAAAATAAAACTTGAATGTAAAACTTGAAGATTCATCTTTCTTTTCTGAAGCTATGAAGTGGAGTTTGGCATTGTTTATTGCTTTAAAAGGATTACCTATAGATTGCGGTTCTGGGAAAAGAGTAAGAAATGTCAATTTTAACCACACTGAGCTATCTATCCATCATGGCCGTCTATCTGAGAAAGAGTCATTGTGATGTATAATGACCCATAGTCAGTTCCTGTTCTAATGTCTTAACTAATGGAGATAAGAAAATGGAATCCCTTTCCTTGCCATGCTTTAAGCCACGCTGGCATACTTAGTCATCATGAGTGCACATGTTATTTAGGAAACAATGCACTTTAACTACAAGAACATATGCAGAGTTACAGCTTTGAGGCTGGTAATCATTTTGATAAATTATTATTTTTTCGTCAGGCTTCATGCATAATACATTATTTATAATGCTACTTCCTTCCTCAGGTTAGAGCCAAATGTAAAAATACAAATACTCTTGCAGATTCTATTGCATAATTTTTGATACCCAAACTGTTTCTATATGAAGAGATGCTTATGGGTACCTGTGAGCCTTGGCCCAGAAAGATAAAACAGCCACAAGAGATACAAAAGATTGAGAGCAGTAGAAGAAAAGGAGCTACCATTTACACACTTATAGTAGCAGGCATGCAAAGGCACAAATACATAGAGCAAATGCACAGATGCAAAGAGCAGCAAAAACTTATGAGGTTTAATCCACATTCTCCCTCCACCCCAGTGCTTCCTTCTCAGTGTGGTGAAGGCTCAGCATAGCCTATGTTTCACCTTAGTTTCTACAGTTCCCAGTTGCTTCAATACATTGAATGAGCAAGTAAAGTTTCTACATTTGGTTTCTTTTTTTTACTGATGTTATTTTTGAAATTGTATACAGTTCAAGATATAAATATTGTATGAGATAATGGAACAATATTTTTCAATTAAAAATTAGAAATGTGAAGGACCATCAAAACCAAAATTAACTTATTTGATTAAGTATTGAAATGCCTGTTATACAGTATGGTTTAATGCAGATTCAAAAGGAAACAATATTAACACATCCTTTTTAACATATATTTAATATATTAATAGAAAAATTTTAAAAGTATATATATGTATTATTCAACCAATACATTCCCAAGGAAAATATACCTATTTCTATGTTAGTCTATCTTTTATTGATATGGATAAATAAGTCCTATCAAAAATGAAATTACCCAAACTTTTTACACTACCATAATTTTTATTCTTTATTTTTTATCTATTCAAAAATGCCTTCAAAATTTCATCTAAATAAGCTTAGCTTGAAAAAAGATGCTTTCTTTATATATGAATTTATAAATAAAATTTCTGTACTGTTCCTTAAGCAAGCTACATTTTATAGCTCAAAATTTTTGCTCATTTAAATAGAGCTTGACTAACAAAGTATATTAAAGCACTTTAAAGTTGCTAAGTTTATTCTGAACCTTTCCTATAGAAAATAGAATCAATATTGTTTTAGCCATTTTAATCACCAGACACTACTGGTAGTCTTCACATTCTTCACTATTTCTTCACTTTTGAAAGTATTTATCATCAAACTTGTTCTTACACATCTATACTATTGTGTAAGCTCCTCCAGTGGCCACTCTCTGCACACATGGAATCTTGGACATACGTACACACATATTTGATTCTCACTTTTTGCAAGGGATACATTCTACAAAGATTTACAAGCACTAAATAATAAATGATGAATAGTGAATAATGAACCACTGTTCCTGGGAGAAACAGAGTAAGGTAATATGTAAGCCTTTGATCACATTTTGTCAACTTGTGAATAGAAAACCTTTGTGTATGTGTTTAGACATCATATTTAATATGTTTAGCAGATTCATTAGCAATGAAACCAACATCCATGGCACTACCATTTCCAGTATGTAATTCTCACACAAAACTTTTTCTCCATAATAGCCATAGTCATAGAAGTTATATTTGAGAGAAAAAAAAAACTTACAGGAGAAAGACATAAAAGCAAAAAGAAAAACAAAACATTGTACTAAACAAATTGATAAAAAGGTGCTTACTGATGGTGTTGAGAGCAAAAAACAAGTTAGAACACTGCCTAGTGTATCATCAGCTCTGAACATGGGAGTTGCGACATTCTTAGTCTTTGCTACTCTATGGCTGACTGCATGAGACCTTGAAGGCTCCATAGGTAGAGATTTTTGACATTACAAGTTAAAGTTATGGAACAAGTGAGTTTTTAAAAAGTTTCAAACAATGAAGTCTGTATCAAAAAGAAAACACTTTCTTTATACTAAATGCCATAGTCTGCCATGAGTCTAGATTATTCTGCTCCCTAAACCTGAAATTATGCTTTCTTCCATACATATTTTGGGTAACATTATCTGTCCTATGTGGTCAGAAGCAATCTGGTTGTCAGTTCTGACCCTTTTCATGATCACTTATACACACCCATTCACTCTCCGTTACAGCTGAGCATACCCCAAATACTTCCCGAAAATTTCCTATTAGCTATAGTGACACTGGGGTTTAAGTAAATATGGTAATTACCTGGCGAACTTCCACAAACAAATTGATCTCTCTAATGGATTTTGCCATTTTACTTTGCAAAAAGGACTCATGTATCCTACTTTGACCTCAAACTCCCAAAATAACTAAGGAAAATAACTGTAACTTCTGATACTCCTTCCTCAAAAGTTCGGAGCTTTCTGGCCTGTGTCACCACTCCTAGGTTATGCAATACTGGACTACACTGACAGAATCCACGGCCTGATGCGTTGTGAGCTAGAGAACTACTCTCTCAAGTAGTTTACATACTCAGCTCTTCCAAATTACAGTCTGGGAGAAAGACAGAGAGTGGATTTGAATCCCAGGTTAGATGCACAATCTGCTTTAAACTCTTCAAAAACTTCATGCTGTTTCTTTTTAAAGGTTTTTCTGAGATGATAATATAATTACAAAATTCCCCCTCCTCATTTCTCCTTCTGAACCCTCTTACATAACCCTCTTTTCTCACCTTTAAATTGATAGCCTCTTTATTCATTGTTCTTACATACTGAGAAAGAGGGGGAGAGAGAGAATCATAAATATAACCTGTTCTATTCAGTCTGTACAATGTTATTTTCATGTGTGTTTTCAGGCCTTTGGTATCGGATAACCAATTAGTATGGCCAATAGTATGGAAAATACTATTTATCTCTTCTCAGCATTTCTTAGTTGCCTGTAGGTCTTTGTGTTGAGGCCTTATGGGCTTTCTCCCATCCACTTTGGCATGCCTGTTGGTGTTACCATTGTTTAGTTCATGTGTAGGCAGTCGTATTGGTCAGACTTTATAGCTGCAGCTTCTGACATTCCTAGGAGAGTCAATTTCACAGCAAATGCCTTGTTTTTCTAGCTCTTGCAATTTCCCATCCACTCTTTTGTAATGCTCCCTGAGCCTTGGGTGCAGGCATTGTATTATGGATGTGTTCTTTGGGACTAGACTCCACAAATTCTAAATTTTGATTGGTTGTGGTTTTCTGTAATGGTATCAATCAGTTGCGAAGGGATGCGTCCTTGATGAGGGGTGAGAACTACATTTATCTGTGAGTAAAAGGTCACATTTTTAGATTTTTCTTGGGGATTATGCTGGTTTTGTTGTGCAGTAATTGCGGGTTCTCTTCAGTACTTACAACTTCACTAGCTTGGGGTTGTTGGCTGTTTCCAATACCAGGTATAGTTTTCCTCTAGTTGTATCTTAACTCCAATTAGAGAGCTGTTTGTTACCATCGAGTTGTATGTCACTACTGTACCTTTAGGGTTTTCTTACCGTGCTGGTCATTACTAGTGGTTCTTAGGTCTTACCGTGGTTCCTAGGTGTCATATCTGAATTGGAATGCTAATTGCCTTCCTCCTTTGAACGTTCACCTGGCACCTTCTGGTACAATGAAAGCTAGTCCTCAGAGAGGAGGCTTTCAAGTCAGTTTAAGCTCAGGGGTCCCTGGGATCTATGTTTGAAGTACACAGTGTCTTCAGCGACAGAGTCTTACTCACCTCATATGAGGGGCCAGGTAACCAAGGGTAATAGCCAGTGTGTTTGAGGAGTCTCTTGTACAACCTCAAAGAACAACTCAAAGAGAGCTTCTCATGTCTGGTGTTGGGATTTTTGCTAGATGATCTTTGTTTGGCTCAGGGAGGCAACATTGTCATCCCAGGTCGGAAGATTTCATTTAAGCGGTTTAAACTATCTTTACATACTTAAACACGCATGCACGTGTGCGCATATATATATA
>LOEQ01004210.1:122585-134477 GCA_001685075.1 Bramus lutescens
GACAAAAAGGCAACCTACTGAATGGGAGAAGATCTTCACCAACTCCACATCAGACAAAGGTCTGATCTCTAAAATATATAAATATCTCAAGAAACTAGGCATTAAAACTCTAATTAACCCATTTAAAAAATGGGGTACCAAAATGAACAGAGAATTCTCAACAGAAGAAGTTCAAATGTCCAAAAGACACTTAAGGTCATGCTCCATTTCTCTTCAGAAAAGAACAGGCCTCTCAGGGATATCAACTGTACATGGCATTGCAAGCTGTAAGAATACTAAGCACATAAACTCCTTTCAAGGCTGGATGGCAACCTAATAGGAGGAAAAGGTTCCTAAAAGTAAGTAGAGTCAGAGACAACCCCCACACCCACCTTTAGGAGTCCTACAAGAAGTTCCTGCCTGAGCTTCCCTCTGTGATGGACTGTGACTCTGCAGCTGTAAGATATGAACCCTTGCTTTCCCCAAATTTCAATATTTTTGCAGCCACAGGAAATTAACTAAAGTAATACACAGAGTTTCTAATTTGTTTTTTTATGGTGATAAACATAAGATTTTTGTAAGTACGTTTTGCATTCCTGCTGTCTCTTACTTCCCTAGCTTACACCTACTTACAAAACACCTTTTCTAGTACATGAAATGAAATGCAGAGCCACAGCTTTGGGATTTATTAATCTTATGTGCAATTTTACAGGGAGTAAACAGAAAAGTCATCCAAAGAATATTGTCTTGTGTAGTCTTTCACAGAACAGTAAATATGATTAAGATTTCCAAATTAATTTGCAACACTCCTAATTGCTCACTGGAGTAATTTAACAAAAGAACTTTTCACCAAAATTTTCTTTAATGCATTTTCCAGATGGCAGCAATAGCAAGATCATTTGTTAAAATACTGGACTTGGTATAAGTATGAAAGTATACCATTCAACAAATTTTTCAGAAAATCTTCACATTGTCTAATAACCTGGAATATTACAACTGCCATACCAACCACACAACAACTTGCGAATATATGCTTTGGGGGAATTTGTTTGACCTTTCAAATCAATCCCTTGAGAAAAACATTTGCTCCATATATAAAGTTTAAACCCTTCTGTAACAGAAAATTTTACAAGAACAATATTTAGAATCCCAAAAACTGGATCAGTACTGAGAGAGAAAAGGAAAGACTCTCAAAAATACACAATTCAATTCCAAAGACATTTGTTAGTAAATACATTGGTCAGGCCTGTCAATAAAACATAAAGATTCCTGTAATTTTGGTTATACAAAGGAAGTAAAATTTAGTTTATTCGCTCAGATTTGTTTATTTTCATGGGAAAAATCTACAATGCTCAAATGGATCAACAATCCTTACAAATGCCCCCCTAAACACACACACACACACACACACAAACACACAAGCAAATGGCACAATTAATAAGTACCACATTGATGCTCAAGTACTCCTGTCTGTAGGAGAGCTTGCCTTCCTAGGGCACCATGAACCCTGACACTGTGGCCTATGCAGTCTTTCTCTCAGAATAAGGCCCTCCAGGTCAGCATCTTCCTGCTCTGAGCTGCAGCCTGTTGCTACACTATGAAACATTAGCTTGGTGCGGCTGATAGCTCTCCATTTCCTCCTTTCAGATAAGTGTTTATTAGGCAGCAAGCCTTAAAACCCTATAAAGTACCGAGGTATGAATTTCAGTTGATACTTTTGGTGCACTTAAAAGTGGACTTAAGCAAAATAATTGCTGTGACTAAAAACGTGCATGGACCTGCGTGCCCAGGGGTAAAGGCAGATGGACATCTGGATATTTCCTCACAGACCAAAACATCTTCCCTCATTTAGTGTGACATTTTGGGGGACCTGCTACATTTTCTTTCATCTTGTAGTTAAAGTCTAAGATCTAGAGGGAATTAAATTAGGTAAATCCAGTTGAACTAATTTCTTCATTATAGAAATTTTCAGAAGATTCAAAACTACAAAAAGGAAATATATTAGGAGACAGTTTCCACAGCTTCAGCTTCTGGGGTACACATGTGTATGCATGTGTCTTTATGTGTATGTGTATTTACATGCTTGTGTATGCATGTGTGTATGTATGTGTTTATGTATATGTGCATACACTTGTGTGCATAAGTATTGTTTCAGTTAATTTCTCCCAGGAAACAATTTCTGTGCAAAAATATCCAGTTAAACAAAGACATTTTGAGAACATCTACAGCTTCATATTTAGTTTTTATGACTCGATGCTAAAAGTGAGAGAGAAAAAAAATAAGTCACCATAAGCAATGTCCCTGCTAGTAGTACCTCAAGAGAAACCTAAACTGAATGATGATGTTTTTTCAAATGACAACTGGGATGAACTAAGAAACACTGAAATCCAATGGCTTACAGGAGAATCACATAGGAGCCCCAGGACAAATGTCTATACAGCAGGATTGATACTCTGCTGAAATACATTCACTGCCTCTGGGTAGGATAGGGAGTGAAGTAATAAGGATGAGGATTGGGCCCCTTGATTACTTCCTTGTTTGGTAGGGTTTGCAGTAACAAAATTGAATCCAAGTTTCTCATGTGGAGCTATAAAGAAAAGAATTTGCCTAGATAACATGCACCAGAAGATAACTTCCACTCTGTCACTTTGTCTCTCAAGGGAGATCCCAGACATAAAGGTGGACTCTCCTGCACTGAAAGTAAGGAAAATACCTAAAACCAACCAAACAGCAAGAAGTACAATACAGTAGATGGGACAGTCTGCCTTTCTCTGATCACAGCATAGACATAAAACTCAGCAGCAGGATTCTTTTATACTCTATTTTACATTGATTTATGCTATGCCACGAGGCAATTACTCAATTCTACTACGTAGAAGCATTGTGGTTTGTAGTATGAAGGCATTCTACAGAAAAGGACTAATAGACCTAATGAACATCTTGAAGTATTGGATATGAAAACCTGACTGAACTTCNAAAAAAAAAAAAAGCAATAGAGTTTGATTTTGCCTGAAGACAGGAAAAACTTCTAGATGCAGTAATCAAAAGGGGAAAAACACCCACTTAACATTTAAAACTGTGCTGGATTTGATTGGAGACAATTGGATGTCCTCTGGAAAGACAGATTGTGTAGAAGCTAAAATCATCTCCATAAAAAGTGTTACAGAAGTAGATAATTTGGTTTACATTTATGTCACAGAATTATGTTCAACTAAACAGGAACATTGAAAATTATCTATTATTGTCAACATTAACAAAATCTTGGCAAATTAAAGAAATGTATAGAACTATGGAATGCAATTTTATTACTGTTAAAATATAAGTGTATAACTTCATAAATATCCACTTCACTGTCATGTATTTTAAATATGAACTATGCTTCAGGCAGTTAGAGATAAAACAATGCTTATTAATTATTTATATTCACAAGAAGATTGTGGTTGGTAAACTAATTCATATTTAATTATTAAAGGATAAATTTTCTATGTAGCATGCTGTTTTAGTATTTTTATGCTTTTGCTGCAAAAGAGTATGAAAAGTTAGTTGTTTATAAAGAATTAAGGCTTTTGGATGCTGGATTTTCATGAGCATGGTGCTGCTGCCATAGTGGCGAGAGTCTCATCAGAAAAGGACAGCTAGGCTCATGAGAAATGAAAAGAACACATGGGTAGCCTCCCTTCACAGCCATCTGCAGTCTCAAGAAAACTCTATCCTAAGACAAAGGAACCAATTCTTCATTCTTCTAAGGCTCCACTTCCCAATACCATTCCAAGAGCACTAATTTCAACTTGAGTTTGAGCAGTAACAGATCCTAGGCAAACCATAGCAAATGCTTTGTCAGAGCAAAAGAAGGCCACCACATCACCTTCTAGTTGGAGAGTCTACCTGATGCTTTCTTCTCCCATTAGCACAGCAAGAATATTTTATTTGTTTAGAATTATTGTGGTAATCAGATGAGTTTCAAAATTATATATATATATCACATATGTATGATAGATGGATTATATTGATAGAAGATAGAGGGGTAGATAAATGATAGATAGACAAATAGATTGATGGATGGATAGCTAGATAGATGTGTGTATGTGTGCGTGTGTGTGTGCATGCGCGCTCGTGCGTGCGTGTGTGCGTGTGTGCGTGAGTGTGTGTGTGTGTGATTCCAGATATCAATTGCCTCTGGTTTGATTTCAATAGATGTTGACAAACAAAATGGTATGAGAGCAGCAATGTTAGAACTCTATACTGCATAAGAGAAACAAGAGAATTGAGAGGAAGCTTCGTGAACAAAATATTTACTAAAGCATGGCTTAAGAGGTAGAAGTTTGCCAGGTAGATAATGGATTTAAAGTAGAGAGAATCATATCCATGAAACATGGGTCAACATTCTGTGAAATTTTTGTCTTTTACTAATCCAACTATAGAGAAGGAAGCAGAGTAGAGCAGGTGATGGAGTCATCAAAACCTGTACAGAAAGAAAACTACAATCCCAGCTCAGAATTCTATTTGCTCTTGAAGTACAAAACCAATGATTCCCTTCTAGTCGAGCTTGTACTTGCTGTGAATTGATTTGAAAGATGAGGCATATTATATAAGTATGTGACATGCCCTGGTTTAGCTTTTACTTTTGCAAGAGCTTTTAAGGTTTTGAAAGAATACGTTTTGGGGTCATTCTGTGCATTATTGAATTGATTTTCCTGCTCACTGTTCTAGCCACTCTGTTCTCCTGTGTCTTTCTGGTGGGCAGCTCCCAAGTTTCCTTCCATCTTTCATGACTCTGTCCTCTATAGTCCATGATATATATGGTCCCTGATGGTTTTCACTCACACTTGATAGTGCATTCAGTGAGAAAAATTAACTGTACAGCTCCCCTCCTTCCCTGCTCTGGTCATCACATTCCACCAGTAATGTGATATCACAATTTAATTTTACATAATTACATTCTCGGTCATCCACTTTGGAATACAAACTCTATAAAAGCAGGTGTTCTGAATTTCTGGTCTAGCATATCTATTGTTGAATCACCAGAATTCTATGATAGCCAGACATAAAGTAGTTATCCAATAAGAGATTTATATAAAGGAGTGAGACATTTAAAAATCAGCTCATAATACATCATTAAAAAGAAAGAAGAAGGACTGGAAAGGAGGCTCAGAGTGTTAATAATACACACTTCTCTTACAGAGGACTTGAGTTCAGTTCCCAGCACCCACATCAGCTGACTCACAATTCAGAGTGGCTGCAGCTCTGAGGGATCAGCACATAGGTGTCGGTTCCTTCTTTCTGTCTTGCAAAAAATAGAAAGTAGTGTCTGCTAGTGGAAGACTCCACGAGCTTCTGGGGAAATGCTTTTTTATCTTGATGTTCAGGGGACAACCTGGACATGTCATGTGCTTTGAAAATTCTCCATCTTCTGTCCTCCACAGGCAGTGCACTTATACATCACACATATGCATGCACAAACAAGCACACAAGCACAGTCAAATGAAATTATTTTTTTCAAAAGTAACTCAAAAGATCAGAAAGAAATAAGAATTATATATCAGCCACATGGGCTTTTAAGCAATATAAATAAAATGAGTGACACTCTCTCTTGAAAGTAGAAATCTTGCAATCCGGAATGATAAGGGACATAAAAGTGAAAGGTTTTCTCTGAATTCATGCTTCCTCAGTACCAATTTTACAACCTAGTTAAACATGTTTTGAAAAGCTGAGAATTAAGTGCACACAAAACCAACTTTAGTCATCCCTTATATTTTTTTCATTCAGTGAAAAATAAATCACAGAGTCTCCATGTTAAAGATCCACTTACAATAATAAATCCAGCTTTGGAAAATATAATAAGGGCATTCCCCAATCATGATGCATTTCCAAACAACTTCAATCTTCATAAACAAAGAATTTTCAATATAATATTTTATTAATTCTCAAGGAATTTCAAGCATGTATAGAGTCTATTTTGATCATAGTTTTCCCTGCTACTCAATTCAGCAGTTAAGAGCATTCCCTGCTCTTCCAAAGGTCCTGAGTTCAATTCCCAGCAACCACATGGTGGCTCACAACCATCTGTAATGGGGTCTGGTGCCTTCTTCTGGCCTGCAGGCATACACACAGATAGAATACTGTGTACATAAAACTAAATTAAAAAATAAATAAAAGAAATTTCATCTTATAATTCCATGATTGCATTAATGGTTTGTGTAGCAAAGCTGGCCAAGAGGTCAGAGTATCTCTAGTATGAATGGTGTTTTGCTCAGTGATGGAAGCACACAGGTGTTTGCCCTTGCTTTTTGTCTTGTAAAAAAAATGCAATAATGTCTAGTCTCCTTCACTGCAAGAAAATGATCCCATCAGATTTGGGGAAAATTCTTTTCATCTTAATGTTCATGAAACAAGAAATTGACTCTAACTTTCAATCATGGCTGAAAAATGATTTTTGATTCTAGCAAATCCATCCAAAGTCTTATTGCCATTCAGATCACAGATCCATTTCTGACAGAAAAATGATAGAATTAGTAGAATTTTCCTTGCTTCCATAGATACCTCTAGATGAAATATAGTGTTTGAAAATAAATTAAAGAAGTTAATGAGATTTTGTCATCAAATAGAAAGTATATATGCTGCTCAGTGGGATGAGGATTTTTTCATTTGTACTATTCACTGTGTTCCTGGTATTGTGAGACTCCTATCATGGGTACTGGGAACTGAACACAGGTCTTATACAATAAAAAAGGACATGCTTTTATCTATGTTTGTCTGAAATGATTATGATCTGCAAAGAATTTGAAGCTTTTCTTTCTTGCATATATTAAGTCAACCTTGATTTGGCATTACTATTACATGCTTTTATTTTTATTAAATCATACTTTCTCTACCTTATATGTATAAAACCCCAGACATTTCTTTAAAAATCTTTTTAGTTTGAAAAGGGTTTTTATAAGTTTTCAAGGTGGCCATTGAACTTGTTTTGTAGCCCAGGCAGGCCTCGATATCACATCCTTCCTGTGTCAGCCTCTGGATTAATTGGGATTACTGTCTTGTAACATCAGACCTGGCTAAATGTAGCCTCCTAAAACATAGTAATAAATAGTGCTTCACAATACAACTCTGACATAATTTAGGCTATCTTTGAAATCCAGCTTACATTTCTTACTAAATTAATGTCCCTTAAACTGTTAAACAGTTTCTAATGGCACTGACAGTTTCCATGACCTCAAGAGCATGTTCCATTAAACACATGATTAAATTAAAACGTTGTCACCCTAAATTTAATGCCTTTTATATAACTCTGTCTTGTGTCAAAAACAGCCATTGCTTCAAGGCAAATTGTTTTGAGCAAAGTTAAAATTTGCAGGAAGTGGAGGAAGGTTCTGGCCTATTGGGGAAGTCCTCTTGCAACAGGAATGGGTCTGTGGCAGGTGCACATGAATGCTTTCCCACAGATTGTAATCTTCTTTAGGATTGGCATAGGAAAGGCAGTGTTTCAGACAGGAGAGAGGAGTTTTGTCCCTTGGATACTGGGTTTTCAAGACAGTAATCTCAAATAGACAACTTCAGTCTTAAACCTGGCAAGTGTCCACAAGCATGTCCTTCCTCTAAAATCTCATTGTCAGACACCGAGAGGTACTTGCTGTAGCATAACATTTAAGTACTGCAGTTCTAGAGTTAGAACCCCAGGGGCTCATTTCATTTCAGAATTCCACAAACCTGACTAACCTGCATCAAGCCGTTGTAGCTTAGGTATGTTTCTTCCTCTAGAGGATCAGGAACTGAGGCTGAGCAATCACTAGGACATTGATGTTACAGAGCAGAGACTTTAAGATGTAGGGGCCTGATGGGAAGTAGTTAGGTCATGGAGGATACACTCTAATGAACAGAGAGGGATGTGTTCTCGCAAAAGTGAGTTGGGTCTCCTAGAATTAAGTTAATTCCCAAAAGTATGGATTCTCATGACAGTACCTGGCTCCTCTCCTAAATCCTTGAGCCATTCCATAACTGATGCAATTGTCTGTGTGTGTGTGTGTGTGTGTGTGTTATGCATGTAAGTGTGCAGGTGAGTGTATGCTTTCTACATATACAGATGCCAGAGAGAAACTGTTAATATCCTTTTCTACCTTATTGCCATGACACAGGGTCTCTCACTGCATTGGAATCTTGCCAATTCAACTAGGCTTGATTGACAGCAAGCTCTGAGGATCTGCCTGTCTGTATTCCTGACTGCTGGGGATACAGACATGCACAAGCATGCCTTACTCTTTATACAGATGATGGAGATAAGACCCGTGTCCTTAGACGTCAAGAGCAGGAGCTCCTACCCACTGAGCCATACTCCCAGTCTGCTAACAGTCACTTCAGTGTCATTGACATGAGTCTATCAAGAGGTCTGAGCATATTCTAGCAATGAGCCTTTGAATCTGTGAGACAGATAAAGACAGAAAAACAAAGTCCTCTTATTAATTAATTAACTGTCCATTTTTAGATGTTTTATTATAACAACAGAATTAAAGACAAGGTTCCCAGTTTTGCTTACCACATTCACACCCATACAAGACAATGATGATAGGAGCGTATTTCTTAAGATTGTTGTAATGACTGAACAAGTTTCACAAGGAAAACATTAAACATTCAAATGATGCCTGTTACTCAGTAAGAACTAGCTATGATGATGGTGATATTTTCATCTCTTCACTATAATACAGTGACTCTGAGTAGAGAAGCCACAAGTACACACTGTTTCACATGCAGTGTATAGCATATGCTAAGCAAAGAAGAGGTGTTCCATAAGGCTTTGTTGTCTCACTAGTGATGCAGTGATGAATGCGAAGCCCACCAACCAGGAGATCATGGCATCTGCCCAAGACTGCTCTGATTTCCTTTGTGATCCAGATGAAAAAAGAATTAAGATTCATGAGATAAGTAAAGAAAGAATTGGGGAAAGACAGAGACTAGATGATCTCAGGACTCAAGGAAAATAGGCCCTGCAAATTTATTTGGCTCCTGCTGAGCTACTTTTCTTTAAGAAGGTACTTAAGAAGCTAAATTTAAGTACAAGTTAAATAAGACACTGGAGAGCAGCGCTGAAGTATTTTCCTGCCACTTGACTTCCCTAAAGATATTCAGGGATTTTTATGGCTATGGATTGCCAGAGTAGGAATTCAGGGCTGAACTCTTAACTTGAGGTGAATAAGATGAAAACATTATACTCCAAGTTTAGAAATGATAGGGGTTCATATCAGAAGGTCAATATTAATAACTTTTTATTTTGGTTGGTGTAGATGCCTCAGAGAAAGCTGTGATGGGAGGCAGTAAACTAAATGGAATGTTTCAGAAAGAAATGTTGTCTGTTAGTATCATAAGGTTAAAAAGTGTTTATGTTCTGTTACTGGAAGAGACAAAGGCCTTGGCATGGTCTATAAATCAGAGTCAGCATGAAGCAGCAGCTAAGACTTGTTTCTCTCTGCACACCCTTATTTGTGTGTATGTGTATGTGTGTGTGTATGTGTGTGTATGTGTGTTCTGTGTGTGTGTATGTGTGTATATGTGTGTGTATGTGTGTGTATGTGTGTATGTGTGTTTTGTGTGTGTGTGAGAGAGAGAGAGAGATGTGAGATGGGGTGATGGATATGACTAATGAGGTTTTCTAATCCTCATTTTTCTTTGTTATCATCTCCAGTGAAACTTCACTATACACAGAAATGAAAAGGATTACTTAAAGTAGGAAATGCTTCAATTTCACTGTTGTTATTAATCCCTCACCAGGGTGTCAGGTAGCCTGCTGAGTAAAAGCTCATTAGCAAGATTGGATCTAGGTTTAACTCACCCTTAAAGTCCAGGCTCAAGAATATTTAATGTTTTCCTTCTACCATACTCCAACTTAAAACCAAACAGATTTTCAGACACACTGTAGTTTCCTTCCAGCTGGTTACAAAACATAAATGATACAGAAACTGTAGCAAAGAGTACTAGACAATTTCCGCAAAGGAGTTAATTTGTTTATAAGTAAGATAAATGGTGTAGCTTTTAATCTTCAACCTAGACAACAATGAGGACCCTAAGAGAGACATACATAGATCTAATCTACATAGGAAGTAGAAAAACACAAGATCTCCTGAGTAAATTGGGAGCATGGGGACCTTGGGGTAGGTTGAATGGGGGAGGGTAGAGTCAGGGAGTGGAGCAGAGAAAAATGTGGAGCTCAATAAAAATTAAAAAGAAGAAAATGAAAAAATAATTGGTGTAGCTTTTAATCTTCAAAGAATTAAACAAAAAAAATCAGTTCTCAAACTTTACCACTGATCATCAAGATGGCAAGTTGTCAGTTTTTTACAGACTGTTCTCAGAACAATGAATGACCGTTTAAATCAGAGGGTAAGTGCAAGGTGGTTGAAAGTGTTTCCATGGGAGCTTTTCTCAGAACCATCCCCAGAAAGGCTTTCTGAAACAAAATTAAGAAGTTGACCTGTGCTAGCTCTCTGACCCTGTGTAACAAATCACCAGCACATTACTGCTTATACCTTCTTTGTGGATCACGCATTGGACAGCATTCATCTGGGCTTTCTGACTCACTATCTCTGAGGAGACAGCAGTGAAGACAACATCTGTACCAGTTTTGCCTGGGCTGGCGGGTCAAAATCAAAGACTATTCCTTCGTATATATGCAAAATGACATTAGTGACTTAAGCAGGCCTGAGCTTATTCAGATACTGGAGAGTTCTCAGAAAGAACAGGGACGCTTCGATGTCTTTTATAGTATGGTTGTCTATTCCCAAAATGACTCCTAATGACCCTGTCTACTGGTGTCTTCTCTTGCTGTTTTCTCTGGTCTTTATATATTTTCTAAAACTTGAACATATATGCTTGAACATATACAATATGATAATCATGATGTCAGTTCTGAAATTACATCATTCTACGATCTGGCATATACCTTTTTATATTACTTATGCTCATTCTCTCTATGTATTTCTGTCTTTCTCTCCTCTATTTACTCCTCATCTTCCTCTCTTTTCTGCTTTTATTATTTTTCAAAAGAACCTAGGTTGCCCCCTGCCTTATGCAGAGGATCAGAATATAGGAGAAGGAATTCTCTAGACCGCATACATACTCACCCCCCAACACACACACACACACACACACACCACACACAAACACACACACTGGTACACACATACACTGACACACACTCATACACACACATATACACTCTCACACACACACTTTAATCAAATCTCTAACAGAAACTGTTACTATGAATGATTCAATCTTTATTCAAATTCTAAAGTAATCCCGGCTTTATAAGAAAGTCAGAGTCACAGAAACATAGAGCTATCCCCAATTCTCGACCCACAACAATTTGAAGATAATAAATGTGCTTGATGTCAGTTAATAATGAAAAGCAATAACACCTTTGTGTTAGCTCTCTGCTTAAATCATAAATACCTGAAATAAACAAATTATAAAGAGGAATGTCTTATTTTGGCTCATAGTTTCAAAAGTATCAATCTAAGGCCATTTAGACATATAGTTTTGAGGACATTCAGAATGAGCCTATCATAGTGGGTATGTGTACTGAAACAAAATTATTCTCCTCATGGAATCTAGGAATCAAGGACAGAGAATGACAGTAGGGGCCAGGGATTCAATACTACCTTCAGATAAATCTTCAATGAACCATCTTCCTGCTATAAGGTCAGATCTTTTCTATTATTTTTATTAATCTTCTTATTATTATTATTAAAAAATTACCACCTCCTGCCCCCTACCAATTCTCTCCCCCTCCCCCATTCCCCCTCCTCTTCCATTTCCAGTCCAAAGAGCAGTCAGGATTCCCTGCCCTGTGGGAAGATCAAGGTCCTCCCCCCACCATCGAAGTCTAGGACGGTGAGCATCCAAACACACTAGGCTCCCACACAGCCA
>LOEQ01004210.1:135171-206469 GCA_001685075.1 Bramus lutescens
ATCCATTTGCATGCAAAATTCAAGATGTCATTGTTTTTTTACCGCTGAGTGGTAAAAACTCAGCTGTAAGGTCAGATTTTTTAAATGGTCCAACAAGTCATAACAGCACCAAATATGTCAGAATTAAACACAGGACATTGAGAGACATTTAATATCTAAAAAAACTACTGAGAACGTGGAACTCTGTATAATCACATTTGCTATATTTTTTTTTTTTTGGAGTGTGAAGATCACATGTAAAAAAAAAAAAACAATAAGAGGTATGTCCATAGGGAATGTTAGAAATGTCTGCTTTGCTGTGCATTCCCTTACTGATGGCCTCAGATGAAATTGAAAAAAGAGGATAATTTTTCTTCACTTTCATCCAAAGACTGAGCAAGGCATTGCAAGGTGTTGCAGGAGCTCCTTCCACTCCTTCAACCAATAGCCGCTGAGATACCAGCCCAGCAACTGCCCTGGGCTCTCTCTCTGGCTTCTGGCTCTGCTTCCAGCGACTAGGCTCCTTTCCTGATTAGACAGAGGGGTATGGTCTGGAACGGTGATCTGTAAGTTTTCCCTTTTAAATTAATAACTATTCAATTAATCATAAAAAGAGGGGGAGAGACCATGTACCAATGGGCTGGTATCTCAGCGGCTATTGGCTGAAGGAGCGGAAGGAGCTCCNGTTGCAGGAGCTCCTTCCACTCCTTCAACCAATAGCCGCTGAGATACCAGCCCAGCAACTGCCCTGGGCTCTCTCTCTGGCTTCTGGCTCTGCTTCCAGCGACTAGGCTCCTTTCCTGATTAGACAGAGGGGTATGGTCTGGAACGGTGATCTGTAAGTTTTCCCTTTTAAATTAATAACTATTCAATTAATCATAAAAAGAGGGGGAGAGACCATGTACCAATGGGCTGGTATCTCAGCGGCTATTGGCTGAAGGAGCGGAAGGAGCTCCCCCAACAGCAAGGTATAACTCTCTCTTACATTTCTGAGCGGGTAAATGGTGCTGGAATTCAAGCCTCCTTCATGATAAGGGAACAAATCTTTGCCTCCATGGGGCATCTGAATTCACTCTGGAAGTGAAATCAATAATAAAAACAAGGCAGATTCTTTTAGAACTCTCTCAGTAGATTCACTTCGTCTACTATATTGCAGGGACACTAAAAAGATAAATGCTTATTAAGAGCTATGTGAGCTTCATAAGTTACAGACCATAAATGGGGTGATGACAAGTTTGGAATGAAATGTTCAATTCTGAAGGAGAGTACAGTAGAAGAAAGTACCCTATATACATGAAATGTGAGCGTTGAATGTGGAGTCATGCAGACTCACCGGTTTCTGCTAAAGGATGCCTTTGTTCTGAGGTACAACGTGTAATAACTGTTCAATCTTCATAAATTCCACAACATTTGCAAATTGCAGATTTTTACTTTGTTTATTTTGCTCCATTCTATTTATCTGCTTGGTTGGTTGACTTTTACTACTATCAATTATATAAGTAATTGTTCTGTAAACTAAAATGTGCTTATGGCAAGATCCTGAGAGGCATCCACACTGCTAATCTCAGTGCCCAGTGATTGCCCCCCTCACTGTCAGACGTGTGATCACAGCTTATCATTCTCTTCTTCTGAGAATGCCTTTTCTACTTTTTCTTCAGGACACAGTACTCTGCCAGTTCCCTTCCCAGCTTCCTGGCAGCTCCTTTTGAATGTTATTCTTTGTATCTGAACACTTTCCAATCTCTGAAGGCTGGAGTGACCTATAAGGAAATTCTTGACTCTGTATTTTACTTAATCAGCATCTGTGTACATACTAGTGACCCCAGAGGCCCATCTTAAACACTGATCTTGTTTGTGAACTCATTTGGTTTCATGGAATTTTCATTTTACATGACAGTTGTCTTGATCTTTGCATGCCTTTACTAAGTGCTTACTCCTCTTCCAGCCCTAGCTATGATTATTAAGCTCCATTATTAAGCTGGTTCCACGCAGCACAGCTGAGCTTGGACCTCTCGTTTCTGTTTCGTGAGTTTTCCCCTCATAATAAATAAAACTATAATTGTTTTCTATTTTGGCTCGCCCGGTTATTTCCCGAATTGAGCTAATTCCTACAAGGGTGCTTTCTGATGTGTGACAGGAAGAGAAGTAGCAGGTACGACATTTTCCTCTCATCCACATTCCTTCTAAATGGATTGACAGCGCTGCACCAGCCCATAATGACATTGAAGTGCCTGGGAGCCAGAGGCTGCTCCCTTCCGTCTTTAGTGGTGCTCTCCTGGACAGTGCTCCTGATTCCACGGCTTTTCTAACACTGCAGTTCCTCCTCCCCGCCGACTTATGTTTGTTGAAGAGAGCCAGAGGGGTTTTTACACTAAATATAGCCTTTTAAAAATCCATGACACTTGATAAATGGGTTAAAATTAAAGTCCTCTCTATACCTTAGGGGAGGATACCTAACTCATTATATGCTTTGGCCTAAGCAAACACTATAAAACCTCAAATCAGGGGAACAAATGGGACTCGTCTTCATTTCTTCTCCATTTTCTAACACGATCTAGAGCTGGAAAGCTAAACAACAGTAAATCTGACTGAAGTTCCTATAATGAGAAAGAACAAACCCATGCCGTGTAATGAATTGACCTGAGCTGTGCTTCCTGGAGGGATACACGAAAACATAGGGAAATCATGTCTGCTAACAACCTACCTAGTTGGTGAGTTTGGTTCCCCAGACAGTCAAGGCAATGACAATGCTGTCACGACTGCCATTTGTAATCCCAGCGTTGTCCCTGCTGTGTGTTCTGTTTCCTGGAACCCAGCCCCGCATCTTTCCTTCTTCCCAATTGCTACTTGACGTCGTGCCTCCCTCCATGTTACAGAGAAACCGTTCTCCTTCCTTGTTCAGTGCTGTCTGATGAGTGAAGGCTGCGGCTCTTCTTTTCTGGTGTCAGATTTCACTGACTGAATGCAGCATTATTTTAACAGCACTTGACAGCCATGGAGAGGATTTATAGAATGTATCTTGGGAATCTACCCTTCACCGTTAAACATGGTGGCTGGGGTGAGGCCATTTGTCAATAACTGCTGTAGAGTATGAGCAACAATAATGCAGCATGGTGGCTTAATTTATGATATCGTTAATGTAGTGAGATTTTTTTAAAAGAAGATAGACTGTGTTGTTGGGTTATTTTTGTCAATACTGATAATGTTCAGACTTATTTTCTTCACTGTTGGATGCCCACACTTTAGAAGATAGCCGTAAGCAAATAGGTCCAGAAAAAAAGACCATCTTGGGCTTAAACTTTAAGTTCCCAATTCTGAGACAATAATCAGCAGCTGCAGAGTTTTTTAGAAGTTATATATTTCTAAAGTACACCTTTTATATGTTTCAAATTAAAATAAAAGATTTATCCCCAAGTGATTCAAAATAACCTGAGTGGCATTTCTTATAAACTAATCCTAAAGTTAAAGCTCCGAAAACAATACCCAAAATGAAGACCCTCGATGCAAACTCAGAGGCAAAGACTCTGCCCAATCTCCAGCCTTCGCATCTCATTCTCCTCCACAGCAAGCAACAGAAACTAGACTCTCTATGCTTGACTGAGAGTCATAGAAACCAAAGCTGCCTGCACCTCATTGGGGCAGCACAATAGAGCCAACCCTCTCAGCAGAGGTGTGGGTGAGCCAGGCAGCCCAGAAGTTGTGATCATGGGAGAACTGTCCCCATTACTTAGCTGTCTTGTGACCGACCACATGGGCAAGGGAAGGCAGCCTTCCTCCCCTCACCCATCAACCCCTGAGGTGGAGCCTTGAGATCATAAGGCTGGGAGAGCTGTCCCTGACACACAATCAGCTGCAACACTTTTGGAGAACAGGCGTTACCTGGGTAACATAGAGCCAACCCTGTTGACAAAAGTGTGGATGAGCCAAACCCAAAGTTGCAAGCATGAGAGAGCTGTCCCCACTGTTTATCTGTCATACTTTGGTGTGGGGGTACGGGCAAAGGAGAGATGATGCCTTTACCCCCGACTCTCACTGCCTGCAACAGATAAGAGAGCTGACCCCTCCCTTTACCAGTTATAGCACTTGGAAAACCAGACCCAGATCTTCACCTAGATAGCACAGCTGAGCTGACTGGGTATTTGGAGGTAACAGTGCCCCTGACCCTCACCAGCTGCAGCACTCAGGAGAGTGGCCCCTATACACAACAGGGGTAACACAATAGAGCTGGCCCTATTGGGTAGGTTTGGGAAAGCAGACCCCTGAGCTCATGAAAGCAGGAGACCTGGCCCCAGGCCTCACTCATTGCAAAAGGTGAATTAGCTGGGCAGCAATGCTGATTAGCTCCCCCTGGTGGCAAGGACAGGTGAGAACTGTCAGGCAAACCAAGCCTGCAGTAGCCCAGGCCAAGAACCAGGGTTATGACTTGACCCATCCCAACATATTCAAACTGTTGGAGCATGTGAAGGAACCCTGCTCTGCAAACCCAAAGTTGCAGGATCTCCACAGCATAGGGCAACAACAGGATATCCTAGAGGAGTTCCAGTGAGGACCCAGCACCGACAGTGTAATAGAAACCAGAGGCCTCAAACCAGACCAGTGAATCTTTGCAATGAACACTTGCAACTAAAGATACACAGACAAAGGAATTTACAGCATGACTCACTGTGTCACACCGAAGGCTCCTTGATGAGATTTTAAACTTTTCCCCCTGTTTTTCTTTTCCCTTTCTTTTCTTAAATTTCTTTTTATTTGGTGGGGGAACTGTAGGGGCAGAAGGTGGAAGCTCAGGAACAAGAAAATGAATGGGATCCAGATACGTGATATAAAAGACACAGAATAAATTAAAAGAAAGAGAAAAAAATTAAATGATAACTCAAACACAAAAAAGAAACCAAAGTTGCTTTCTGCCAAAAGTCAATCACAAGACCTAAATATCCTCCTACTCCACCTCCCAACTGTTTCTGCCTAAAAATTGGCTCCTATAGAAACTCCTGCATCTATCTTATAATTATAAGTCATAAAACTCCACATTCCAGAGAGTTTAACCCCATATTCTAAAGGAACAAATGTTGCACATTGGAGCGATAAAGAGTTTGAGGCAGTGAGGATTCTGAGCAGGCAGGCCTTGAATTCAACTGGTATACAAGTCCTAAGTTCTATCCAGTAATATTTCTGCACAGGCTGTTCTTCTGTATCCATAAATGTCAGGACAGATATTATAAACCCATGTTTGGATTTTCAGTGATGTCATGTAAGCATATGATAAAGAAAAGGGTTAAGATAACCTGCTACAGGCTGTGTCAACATGTTTTATTATAGGAGAGTCTCAAATGTCCCTTTATGGTAAGCAGAGAAGATGTCACCTCTCTGACCACATGGAAATAACAATCACCTAAAAGCACACAGGGCGTCTTGTTGTGAAGCAACAACAGGAGCATGCCCCATGCCACATTCCACTTAAGCTCACTCAGGCAGAACAGAAACTTCAGAAGTCCACCATGTGGCCCTGTGCTTTCCTTCCATGTCTCCTTGTGTTTTACAAAAAGTCAGGAAGGCAGTTTTCCTTACACAATGCTTTCTTCAAATGATTCTTTCCATTGAGATTTTACAGACATCTTTGAAAGTTTACTTGCTGTTTTCAAAAGCAGATAGGTTAATCAATTCTCCTGTTATTTTGTGATTTATGATTTGTTTTTGCAATGCATTTTCAAGTCTCAGTCTCATCAGCTAAATTACGTTCTTGGATCCTAACAAACCGTTAAATTACATATTAAGAGTAAATTGCTCTTCCCTTTCATCATATAAACACTCACATTTACCTCTAGTTTTCTTTGGAGAGGTTGTGAGAAAATGGGAAGAGCCAGTGTACTCAGGCACCTCCAAATCCTTTACACTGAAGATTTTTTTTTGTTTTCTGGCTAGCAGGAGGGCTATATAAATTAGGATCCCATCTGCACACAAAACAGAGACTTAGTTAACCACCAGAAGAGTAGACAAGCCCTGCATGCTCATCACAGTAGCACTAGAGTCTCTCTGAGAGTTTGGTGTCTATTCTTAGCTTCATCTTCTCGTACAGATGATGGAGGGGCACATTCAGAGGTGCAGGTGTTCTTGTGAAGGTTCTCAAAGTTCACAGATTTCTAATGCAGTGGTCTCAACATAATTGAGCTTGGATGGCATCCCACTGCCTGATGAGTTGAAACAAACCCTGTTTCTAAAGGATTTTCTCTACTCAATTAGCTGGGTAATTTTGCTCAGTTTGTCTCTGGTGGTTCAGTGTAAGTATGCTGGTATACTGTGTGTCCTCTTTTACTTTCCTTTGCTGTAATAAAACATGATTAAAACCAATGTGGTGAGGAAAAGGTTTATTTCATTTCACCCTGTCCAGGCATGACGATGAAGGGACTTACAGCAGGAACCTGGAGGCAGGAACTGAAGCAGAGGCCATGGGGGAGCACTGCTTACTGTTATCTTGCTCAACATTTTTCCTTATACACCTCAGGATCAGGACCTTCCCAGGAGCAGTATTACCCACAGTGGGTTTGGGCCCTAACAGATAGATGATTAAACAAGAAAATGCCACCACAGAGATGTCACTGGGTAGTCTGTCTGAGAGAGGAAATTCCTGCATTGAGGTTCCTCATCCTCAGGTAACTGTAGTTGATATTGAGTTAACAAAAGTAACCAATACATCAACCTTACATTTGAGTGTTTTATGTAAATTGAAATGACTATGTTAAAGGAAAAAGGTGACTTACAATCATTTTAAAGGCTGACTGCTGAATCCTCAGCTTGAGATGGAAAGTTACATGAATATCTTTTATCTCTTTTTCTTGGATGTGCTTTCGAGTCTTCCCTCGGTTGCTTTATCACAGCCTCTGTCGCTATGTCACCATGCTGTCGACCTTTTCTAAGAGTCTGCTTGTTCATTTCCTGGCTGCCCAGACTCCTGAAATAATCACACAGAAAACTATATTATTTAAGTCACTGCTTGGCCAATCACTTAAAGATATTGCTATCTAACTCTGACATCTGGAATTAAACCATTTCCATTATTTTATATTTTACCGTGAGGCTTGTAGCCTACCATCAAGGTTCCAACTGGCAGCTCAGATCTTTCCCATTTGGAAGCTACATGGTGTCTCCTCAACTCCACCTTCTTTCTCCCAGCGTTCAGTTTAGTTTCCCTGTCTTGCTCTTCTCTGCTAAGCCACTGACCAAAATAGATTTATTCACTAACCAATAAAAGCAACACATAGACAGAAGGACTTCTCACACCATCCACCTGCACCCTGTTCCTTGCGTTGACAGAGACAATGAGATTTACATCATCAAGAAACATGAGCCACGTTCTTTCTTTTCTCCAAAAACAATATTTTTTATCATGTAAGATCATTAATTAATGATATGACCCTTTTAATATCAGAATTGCATTCTAAATGTTTATAACCTGAGCTCTCTTCTGATACTGCTCATTATATTAGCTGAACAAATGGAAATGCAATCACTGGAGGAATGTTTGCGTACAAATGACAGCTCACAAAGCCTATATTATTGGAAAGCTCTAAGTGACCAATGACCAAGCCTGCATTAAGCCAAGAACAGAAGTAGCCAAATGCAACCAAGTATAATCATTACCCAGAGAGAGTTGGAGGACTGGAGAGTAAAGTCTGAGGTCCTCCAGAGAGGAAGAAATTGAGTATAGCCTCAATCTTGAGAAGGGAGCATCAGTACCTCCCTGGTGTTCAGCTGGCCTGCAGAGCTCAGGCCTGGGAACTACAGAATGACTTCCTCTCTCCATTTCTCTTGTCCTATCCTTCTATAGCGTGTTTCATATATTGTCTACAAAGAATATTCCATATCATTGTTACATGTGGAGCACATACCTTCACAATAATTTTTATAGTAATACTGCTATACAGTATGACATATAACATTGTATATATATATATATATATATTAATATTCATATACCTAATTATGTATTAATGATACATCATGATATATCATCTTTATATTATATAGTACATACATGTAATAATTTTATTTTTCTGGATCTTTTCTCTGGAGAACTGTAGAGAGTAGTGCCATGTGTTATTAATTCCATCATTAAAAAATAGCAGGGCCCTTAACAGAGGGAATTTATTTATTTAAGCCCAAATGAACTTCTGGGAGAAATTCAGAATGGTAAACATTCTGGTCTCTGTTTCCTTTCTGAGGAGCTGACAGGGCTCATCAGTAGCTAACTGATGGCGAACAGGCAGCTCCATCCTTTCAGATCAGCCTCAGAAGGGAACCAGAGAAGGAAGAGAATAAAGGACACCTGAGCAACGCACAGCATGTGCCACTAGTGGAAAACCTGGGTGCACCTATATTCCACCAAATAAATTATTCTCTTGAGCTGGTGTCTTTGGCTCCTCATGCCATAGCACAGCCAACATGAGACTGGAGCTTCTTACGTCAGACCCTGTCTACACCCACCAGATGAGTCTGCTCTGCCATTCACTTGTGCCCCATGAAATTTACTTTTATAGGCAAACTAAGTCACTTTAGTTATAATAAACAATACCAATGACAGGGTATTTGTCATTCTGTTATGCTAAGAATTATCCAGAAGTTCTTTTTCTTAAATTTAATTATACCTCAACTATCTGCTTGCATATTCTCATTTATTGACAATATAGAGTTTGTGGCATAATGATGATCCCTCTTGAACACTGATTAGAATCTATTACTTTCAAATTCTGTAACCTAACCTCCGTATACAGCACTCCTTCAATTTATGACACAAAAGTAAATGTCACAGCAAGGAAATAAATTGGTTTTTGAGAAACTCTTTGACTGAAGCTCTGAAATTGAATCAAGTGCATTCTGCTTTGATTCATCACATAGAAGTCGCACAAGGAATTTGGCTCACCTTTTACAGGGGGGCAGCAGTGTCGCTGCACTGACAGCTGGGGGTGTGAGAAAGAATTGAGGGTGGCTTAACACTGTGGCCACATTTAATCTCTGAAGACCTTGAAATTCCAGATTCCAAACAGAGAAATCTTGATAATTTATCATTTTCATGACTAATTTCCAGGAATAACTACTGACAAGTGAGGACTGTGAGAAATGTACTCTGCTCAGTGCAAACTTTACCAGGAAGCCAAGTTTACCCCAAGGCATAAACATGATTACATGTTCAGCTTTCAATACCACTTTCCTCTCAGTTGAGCTCTACAAATCATACAACTCTAGATAGACCATGTCACAACCTTAAGGGATTCTTGCTGAGTTCTTTGGAATGATTTCTATTTCCACATGAATCTATGAACCATATAGAAAGTTGGAAACTACACCATTTGTTAGTTAGGATCTACTGTCTTGAGAAATTGAGGTTTTTGTTTTGTTTTGCTTTGCTTTGCTTTGAATAAAAATGTTGGGCATATGTGGGGTCTCAGCCTCTGAGTGGTTTGGAAGAGTGGTTCAATGGCATAGAGGGTCAACAAAAGATAACTGTTCAAGGAAGCTGAGGTTTGACTCAATCCATAGGCCGATCATCCTTGCAAGAGAATGGGTACCTATAAACCAGAGCAGAAAATCAGCTGACAATGTGTCTGAGACAGGATACATCAATAGGTTTGTGATTTCAGTTCCCTGAGGTAGTGGTGTTCCATTATTTTCTTCTTTGGTTTCATGCAACTTTGACCTCTTGAGTAGGAAATATGAAACACCCTAGTACTTGAATAAGGCCACCAAAGTGAGAATAAAATCCATGGAATTTTAGATGTCAGAAAGATGCTGATATTGGTCAAGGGAGTGTTCAGATATTTGTTCTAATCAAATAGAAGGCAGGTGGCTTTACCTTATACTCTATTAAATATAAGGCAGCTAAACTCTTGGTGGTGTTTTAGAGTTTGTGGGCTGCTCTTTTGTTACTAGAAAGACATGAAAAGATAATTATCCAACCTCATATGAGGCATCAATGGTCAAAGAAATGATTCACCCAAGTCTATCTTGGTGAACCAGCGAACTTATTGAGGTTCCCCACAGAAATATGGGTGACTCAAAAGTAGCTGCACCATGGCATGGCCCGTCCCAGTGCTGTGACAACTCTGGAAACTACAGCTCTGAGTTCCCTATCCAGCCTGTAAGAAACTCCAGCTAAAAGAGTTTCTTTTCTCTTTTGATTCAATCCTGTCTGAAACTTTCAGAGGGTCCTGTAGAGTATGTAGAGACAGGAAAAAGACAGCTCCTTAGTCAGCCAGGCCAGTGACATCAAAGGTGGGTATCCACTGAATGGTGTCATTGTTATACATAATATAGCTAACACAGAAGAGCTTTAGTGGGTGAATTATTAGCACCACACCATAGGCGTTCCTGGTGGGGTACATAAAGGAAAAGAACTTTCATTCTACACCTTGCTTACAGTCGAGAAGAGAAGGGAAGAAGACAGTTCTTCGAGAGCTAACAGGCCACAACACACCTGCTTTTCAACTTTGTCCAGGTAGACAAAAGCAGGGGACATAATTTGTTTCCTGGCAGAGCAAAGGTGGCAACCAGGGTGTCTGTATTCTGGCATGACATCACAGCCTAAACACCCTTACATTCCAAGCTAAGGATTTGTAAGTCAAACTTGCATTTCTATAATTGAAAAAAAAAAGTAAATTCTGACTTTACTTACACAGTGGAGACTCAGCATGGAGCACTGAGATAGCCTGAAACCTAGACTGCCAGGCATAAATAGACACAGCAAACTATGCCATTGGATGCTTAGCCTATCACACCACACAAAATAATTTTTTATAAAGCATATCTGGAAGAATGGCTCCTAGCAAAAGCTAGAGGGTGAATTATATGCATAAGTAAGCAGTTTGGTACCCAGGGGCCTAGTTCTGCCTCACGGCTTCCTGCAGCACTGAACTCTGGCCTCAGGATCGCCTGTGAACCCTCGGTGAAAGAACAGCTTGAGAAGTGGTCCCATGGGCTGTGCATGGAAACATTTTCACACAACGGTGAAAAAAAAGTCCTCTCAGTGGGCAGCACCCTCCCAACAAAGTAAGAATTATGGATTTCTAATAGAAAGATCTGTTAATATATAGTAATGACCAGAGTAGGATTTACTTGTTGTCAAGTTTAATTTCAAATATGGTACCAGGCTCCCTTACTCAAGTATTTTAATTAGAGAAAACTGTATTCTTCTCAGAATCAGCACAGTGAGGAGTCACTAAGAGGTTAACTTAGACTCAGCATTTCCCTACAGAAGAACATTCCCCAAAGTATGTCCTCCTTTCTGTGACGGAAGCCGTGGGTCCATTAGTATTTATTTTAAAACTTTTATAACTTAGAAAAGTGGCAGTGGGATTTGATTCTGTTGTGGTTTTTATTTTTCCCAAATGTATTTAACACCAGATGGTTTCCAGATTTTTTTAAAGGTCCAATTTCCTGGCATCCATGTTCTTAATATGTGTGCAAAGTCTAAGGGTTTGCTTTGGGGCAAGGGTTCTGTGTCAGGAAGTTCCTGGAGTATGTCTGATTAGGTTATTGCTGTGAACTAGTTTGGGCTGTGCTACCTTCCTACTGAGGTGTACACTGAACACCTATGTGAAAAGAACTCTCAGAAGTAACTGGAGAGCTTATGGTATACTTGAACTGTGTTATCTAGGCCTAGGGAGAGCCCACAGCAACATTAAATAAATTCCTTATGTATCACTCCTCAGTCTACATAAGCAATAATTTTAGTTGGCAGAAGTTCAGCAAACTTTTCCAAGTTGGGTATTAAGAAGATTCATACAAAAACTTTACTGAGCTTCATAAATTAAAAATCAGTGACAATTCCTTTCTGAGTGTGTATCTGAAAAAAAAATCATGTGTGGAAGAGACACCATGTATTTTCACACTTACTGTGACATTGCTCTCAATTGCCATGTTACCAAAAAAAAAATTAAATGTCTGTCAGTGGGGAATAAGTAAAAAGAACATGGTATTATAAGTCAGGGGACTACTACTGAGCCTTAAAAATAGAAGGATGAAATCCTACCTCTGAGACAGCGTTGATGACCCAGATGACATGATAAATGACATAGGACAAAGAAGAAGTCCCACGTGCTCTCAGAGTAAGCAGAAAGCAGAATGGTGCTTTCATGAGCAGGAGTTTCTAGAATACTGAAAAAGAGAAATAAGCCAAATGGCAGAGATCTGGAGTCTCAAAGGGGGACTAAGTTCTGAAGATCTGTTGTAGGAACTAGTTCATAACTGTAGCCAACAATAACAGAAATAATAATGATGGAAAATTACTGAAGGTATATCTCAAATACATTCACCATAAAAATAATTGTAAGCATGTGAGATGATAGCATGTATGAGGAAGAGTGCCATAGCAGGGATGCAAAGGAGGAAAACATCCCAGAGACAGGAAGTCTAGGAGTCAGATGGGCTCTGACTGGAGTCACAGCCTGACATATCTCCAAAGAATGTTCTGTGACCCTAGGTGGGTACTAGCCTGCAGGTTATGATTGAAAGCCAGACTACTGATTAAATGGCCAAGAAATAGTACCTCTCAGAACCAAGCTGGTAGCTGTGAAAATGAGAAGTCCCTGGAAGGATCATAGGGAAGAGGTAATGTTTCCCACATTCAACAGATGTCCCATGTACATGCAGTCCATAAAACCATGAGGTCTTTCTTGTCCCCATCTGAATAGTGCTAAGTGGTAAGAATCAAAGGTGTATAATCACTGCAGAATCACAGCTATGGAGGTCTCTAGCTCCCTCTATGCCCCACATTTTATAAATATTTTAGCAACAGTTCACTGCCAGTCTGAATTCTTACTGGCTTAATGTTTGTATTCCTATGATAAAATACCACGAACAAAAGCAGCTTGGGAAGGAAAAATTCATTTCAGATTTCAGTTCCACACTCCAGGTTCATCACTGAGAGAAGTAAGGACAGGGACTCAATTCTCAATTAAGGCAGGAACCAAGAGTCAGGAGCTAATGCAAAGACTACAGAAGAGTGTTGCTTACTAGCTTTCCCTCCATGATGTGTTCAGCCATTTTCTTATCCCCTCCAAGACCATCTGCCAAGGATAACACTACCTACAGGGGGCTGAATCCTCCGACATCAATCATTAATCAAGAAAATGCTCCACAGGCTTGCCTAAAGGTTTATATTGTGGAGACATCTTTCTCTGTCCTCACATGACTCTAGTTTTTGTCAAGTTGACATATAAATTAGCTAGGACTTAGTCTTAAAGATAAGCTTCATACACACATACACACACACACACACACACACACACACACACAAACTGTCTGGAAATTAAATTGTACTGGTATCCTCTACTGAATTCCACTAACTCAAGGATTTTGTCATTTGATAACTTATTTAATTGCTCATGTTTTCCTTTTGGCTTTATACAAAAACATATCTAAAAATAATTGTGCAAATTTTTCTTATCCAGGCATATTGGTTTATATTCTTTTCCTAATTATAACAGGCATACAACCAACTGTTTCTTTGTGAAATTTGCCTAAAGAACACCCTCATATATTTAGGTCACACTATTTTCCATTTCCCCATTTCTTGTTGCTTAGCCGGAGAACACTGTGTGCACTTGAGGTCTATTCCATCCATCATATCATTAATTAAGAAGTTAATTAATATGAAGCATATTGTTGGCCTCTGTGACAACTCATTAAATACTTCCTTCATAAAAACACTGTCATTTATTTTAACTGTTATTAACAGACTTCCAACTTTGATTCTTTTCTATGTTAAAACTCAAATTTGACCCGTATGAAATTAATTTTGCAGGTAAAATTCCACCTAAAGGTTATTTCATTCATTTAATTATTTCAATTCATTGCAATTTTATCTCTGATATTTGAGCTTTTTGCTACTCTGGATGTCTAAGCATATGAGCAATAATTCAAACTTTGCTAGTCATTTTCTTTCTTTACCATTATATTTTAATATTTTATTTAATGTAATAAAAATTTTACCCTTAGTCTTAAAAGGATCATGGTAATTTCCCACCACTCTTAAAGAAAATAAATTCTAGGCATGCCACGTCTTTTAGATATTTTAATATATATGTTATATTTATTTGTTACAACATATGACTTTTATACTTCTCCTCCTCCCCCTCTCTACGCATGTGTGCACACCCACTCACATCCCNCCCCCCCACATTTCTTTTCATAAGCATCTGACGTCTGGAAATCTCCAGCCATATTCTCCTTAGTCCTCATTGAGTTTTCATCGTGATTTCTGTTTTGCTTTATTGTCTAAGTCAGTGTCTCACTAAGTCCCAGTGATGCTCAGTCTGTGACCCTTTAATACAATTCTTCATTCTGTGGTAAACATCAACCATACAAATATTTTGTTGCTCCTTCATAACTACAATTTAGCTACGACTATTAATCATAATGTAAACATTTGATAGGCAGGATATCTGATATGGAGCCCCTGTGGGGGTCACAATCCACAGGTTGAGAATCATTGCCCTAAAGAAGGCCCCCTATGTGTCATCCCATTTCCTTTCTGTGGGCTGCTGCAGTAAAAGACATCTGAATGTGGACCTATGTTCTTGCTTTTTGTGTATTTCCCCCAAACTGGACTTGGGTTTTACCACAGGATTGAACTTTCTGCCTGGTCTGTAAATAAACACCATGCCATAAGAGGTGTTCAGAGTGTTTGTTCACTGGAGCTTTTGTTTGTTTGTTTTAGTCCCTTATTGCTTTCAAGAGTCTGGTTAGCCTGAGAAGAATCTTCGGAATCTGCTGGAAGTCTGTGCCTCGGAATCTCACTGGAGGTGAGTGAGGTTACCTACATCACCCACCCCCATTCATCTGCACTATGGTTCCAGAAGAGCAGGGAAGACCAAATGAGTGCAGTCCAATTTACTTCCCCATAGAATTACAAACAACTACAATTGCTGGCAGTTTTAAATCACTGTTTTCCCACCTGCTAGCTGATAACTGTATTTTAAAGGAAAACATAGACATCAAACAGAAACTACCTTTTTTTCTTGCTGTCAAAATGGCTAAGGCTGCCATCTTTGGACTTCCTCTTCTTCCTGAGTCAAAATAAGACAGAGTATCACCCATCTCAGCTCACTCCCCATGGTCTTTCTCTGATGCCTTTTTTCTCAGTCTTCATTATTGTGCTTAAGAGATCCCTTTCCTTATATTATCATACCACCCAGTAAAGTCCAGAGTCTTTCAAAGAGACGACCAGATCCCAGTCCTTAAATAAGAGCACTCCAAGGCTCTTGCTCCCTCCTTTCTCTCACTTTTGTTGTTTTTGTTGCTGCTATTGTTGTTAGCCTTTACATTAATTCCTTGAGTCACCCTAGGTAATCTTAGCTTTCTGATTGCTTCATTTCTCAGAATACCACAGAAGGCTTCTCTCCCAGCACTTCATTGAAACTGCTCTATTCAACCCCAAGCAGCTTTCCTGCTGGTAGCTCCCTATGCAGTCCATTCCATCCTGTAGCATCACCAGAGCTTACACAGACTCCTTCTGCAATACAACTCCTAAGATATCTCTACAGATATTCTTTCCTGATTTCCATCTACCCGCTCTGATTCTGGCTAATCTCCTCTACTGGCTACAAAAATCCTGCTGCTCAGCGGTACCACTTTCCTCTGCCCAGTCCAAGACCTTTGTTTATCTCTGGTGCTCCCTCCTTATATTATCTCGGCCACTGAGGTCAGAGGCTGCTTGTTCATCCTGGACACACAGACCTTAAATAACCACACAGAAACTGTATTAACTAAAACACTGCATGGCCTATTAGTTTATGCATATCTCTACCTAGCTCTTATATCTTAAATTAACCAATTTCTATTTATCTGTGTACTGCCACATGGTTGTGGCCTACAGGTAAGTTATTGTCCAGAGACTGACATCTCTCTCCTGAGGTGGCTCCATGGCTTCTCCCTGACTATGCCTACTCTCTAGGCATATAAACTCTGTTAAGCCATTGGCTGAGAGCAGCTTCTTTAATAACCAATGGAAATAAAATGTATTTATAGTATACAGAGGGGAGTACCACATCACTTCCCCCTTTCTGTCTAAACAAAAAGGAAGGTTTTTAACATTAATATACCAAAACTACATATTGTTATCAAGCAAAAATTCTAGTGACAATATTTATATCTACTTTATCTTTTATCATAACTAAAGAAAACTATGTTATTACTATCAATTCTTCAACATCATCAAAGACTCCAGAAGGATAGATATATTATCGCCTAAGTTAACAGGAATTGTACTGTAAGCAACTTCCAAAACTCTAGAACTGACAGAGACATCTTACTGCATGGACAGTTACTCAAAGTTTTTCTGTAACATTGGGTACCCATCTTCAGCCTGGGGGCCCACAGTATCTTCAGAGTTTTCCATGAAGCAGGAAATTTCAAAGACAGTTCCACCTATATTGGCAGTTTGTCAGTCATGTTCTCCTGTGTTCTACAGAATGTCTGGCAGACTCTTATGAAATAGGAACCCCAAACGACAGTCTCAACATTAGGTAAGTTCAGCAGTCATTTTCCTTTGGATCCTGCATGTCCAGTTCTTACAACATAACATCAAACAGTCCAGGCAGGAGCAGTTTTTTGTTTGTTCGTTTGTTTTGCTTTTTTTTTCCAAATAGCTAACAAACTCCATAAGGAGACTCTTCGATGCCCATCACACTCTTTAAGTATATTGGTGCTACCAGGAACAGATGTGTCTCATTGTCATGTAAAATCCTAAGTTCTTAAAACATTCTAAATGCTGTATTCTGTTAGTCTTTGAAGGGTTTGAAGAATACCTATCTATAAGAAATACATCTCTGTATATCTAGAAAACCTAACTAACCTGACTACAAGCTCGACTACTATAGATGATTATTTATTAACCTGTATTTCTTAATTATATATTATATTTTCAAATGAGTTGTACAAACACAATACCATAATCAAGAGCAGAAATATACATATAACAAAACTGACCTTAAATTTGTATCAATAAACCAAAATCCACACTAATACAAAATATTCAGCTCTATATCAGATCACCANTTTGAATTGTTTAGTATTTCATGTTTGTGGTGTTCTGCTTCATTCTTAGTGTAGGCCTATCCTCTATTTCACAGATTTTCTTCTACAGGTATCTAATGTCATCATGCCCCAAAGATAATCCTCACATTACCATACCATTGCAGATCTCAACTCAATATTCTATCATTTAAATCCTAGCAAATGCAAGACCGTTTTCCTCACTTCTCTAAATCTGAAGCATAAAAATTGGTTATATTTGTAACTTCATTTCAAACCTTGAAAACAATTTTTTTACAAATGAATTAAATCCACCAACAACCACATTTTATAACTTAACACTAGTGCTTTGTCTACTTTTACCTTTCTCCACCTTCAAATCTGTTTTCCACTTAGAAAATAGGAGCACTGGTATAGCTGATCCCTTAGACTTTGAGAATTCTACTTAAATTCTACAGTGGATTCACATTTATAATCCAATTTTTTAAGTTGTAAAAGTCTGTCTGTTGACCCTTGAAGCTCATAGCCTCTTCAGATACTACTTCCCTCCACTTGCCTGTATTCTATTGTGCAGCCAGGTAGCAGATGCATCCTTCCTCCTTGAAAGCTCTTGACCCACACACTAACCTTTGTCACAATCATTTGTCACACCATACTTGTCACACTCCTTTCTTTCCCTCCCATCCTTAAGATATTAATTTAATTAGCAAGTTAGTACAGTGTTCTTTTTTTCTGTCTTTATTTATTGCAGGGTATTTTTTCTATTGGAGAGGATTATGTTTTGCACATTGTAATTAAAATATCTGTTCAAGGTTTTACTATGCTTTTCTTTTCCAGCCACACCTATAGAATGTAAATTTCAGTGGATCGGAGGTTATATTTGCAGAATCTACCACTGCCTTTACAGTTCAGTGTGAATGCTTGGCCTACTGTAGGTACTTACAAAATAGCTGCTTAATGAGTGAAGAAAAGAACTATAATTATAATTTTAGAAACTTCAAAACTGAAAGCCAAGGAGACAAAACTACTCTTCACTAGCAACTTTGTTTGCATTTGTCTCTTCATTTTCATAATGAATTAGAGGAGTGTGACTCATTCTCCTATAGTGATAATAATGCAAGTTTTCCACCCAGCAATGACAGGGTACATCAAGCACAGCTCTTGTCACATGCTTGGGTTCTCCTTGTGGTTTTTGACCTGGTCTCCTTTTTCTCATGGCACAGAAACATTTTTAAAGAGGCCTTGTTACTTTTTCAAATAAGTTTGGTGTTCATCATCTGTGGGTTTCTCATTTATGGTATCCAACCCATTTAAGATTAGAAATATTAAGAAAAACAGACTATATATACTAAACAGATCAGACCTTTTGCTTGTCATTATTCCTAGACAGTGTAATTTATTAACAATTTACATTGAATTCACATTGCCTTAGGTACTATAAGCATATGGAGCATTTAATGTATTAATTTTCATTTTGCATATATAAGTGTTTTCCCTGCATGTATGTAAGTATACTGGGTGTGTGACTGATTGTCATGGAAGACAGAAGAGGATGCCAGATCCCCTGGAATTGCAATTACAGACTTTGTAAGCCACCGTGTAAATGTTAAAAAACAAATCCAGGTCCTCTGTAAAACAGCAAGTGCTCTTAACCATGCTTAGCAGTCACTGGAGATGATTATAAGTACACAGGAGAATTATACAGGCTATGCACTAATACTATACCATCTTATATAAAGAATACGGCTATTTGCATATTTTAGTACTTGTATGAGTTCTCTGTCATTTTCTTATAAATATTTAGGAGTGTGCACACACACAAACACACACACACATATATACATATAGTTATATATTTATATTTATTTATATATTATATATATTTACTTATATATTGAATTATGTCCCAAACTGCCTTCTGTCCTCAACAAATACTCAAGATGCTGCAGCAGTTTCCTAGGCTACTATAATAAAGCACAACGATTTGAACTTTGTGAAGGTTAGAAACCAAACCTCAAAGTGCTGATAGTGATGTGCTTCAAAAGAAGACTTGAAGACTTAAAAAGTTTCTTCCTTGACTCCCCAGTTATAGGTGTTTCTAGGAAGCTCCTCAATTGAGGCAGCAGCACCCAGGATTTGTCTCTGTCTTCACTTGTCTTTGCCTAGTGTTCTGCACATCCCTCTTTCCATATAAGAATTATTTTAGCTTTGAAACATCTTGGTTATACTTACATATGTGAAAAGATGACATTTTAATATATCTTCTAGGGAAATTCCATTCAACCCATATGTGACTCTTCAAAAGCTGGAAATATTCAGGAATATAGACACTATGAGAACTGCTTCTAATGACTTCCCATAATTTGTTCATACACCCCTACACTCACATCTTTACATTTATGCCATACACCAGGTACAACTAATAATCCATAGGATCACCTAGTAAGTCCACTTTGTCCTCACATTCTAAAGTCCAAAGGAAGCTTATATCGTTTAGACCTTCAATATTCCCTAAGCCTCATGTCATAAAAGCTTAATCTGCAGTTGATGATAAACTGTTTTTTTCTGGGTGGGGTGATGAATCAAAAGAACTTAATCCACAGGTCACAAACCCTTGAGGGATCATTAGTACCATGCACTCACCCTTTCTCAGCTTCCTCCTGGCAGCCATAGAATGAACTCCTCCTCTACAACACATTTATTCCGTGATGTATGCCCTGTGAAACATGGACTGAAACCTCTGAAGTCATATTCCCTCTTTTTAGTTGGTTTTTGTCAGTAGTATGTTATGGTGATGTAAAGTTGAAAAAAAAAACACGGTTCTAATGCAAGGCTTTATAAATCAGAGCGAATGAGACAATCAAGATGTTCAAGAAGTCATTTCCCCACTTCTCCAAGTGCTGGACTTAAGAAATAAAAATTAAAAATGCTTATAAATGTACCATAAGAAAGAGATACATACTGAGGGGAAGATCTTCTTCCCAGGGAATACCAAACACTGAACTCACAAACCTTGAGGATTCCTAGAAAACCAGTAGATAACCAAATGCAATACTTACTATATTAAAGAAATTACACAAAGCCAGGATGAGCTATCCCATCAGGGGATGGAGTCTCCATGAGGCAGGTCCTTTACTGAATATCCTCAAGTAGTTTGCATCCTAATGGTGAGTGTGATTTCAGGGATGTACCACCCGTTCACTCTGAATTGCACAGATCAGTCAAGGAGGTCATAGCTAGCATGACTTGGATTAGCATGACATTCATTCCTGAATCTCTCCTGGTTTTGATGAGTCACTTACGGGATTTTGCCTGAAAGATATATTAAAATGCCATCTTTTTATATGTAATCATAACTACACCTTTTCAAAGTTAAAATGATTCTTATGTAAAGAGAAGAGTATAGAGAACATTAGAAGACAAGTGAAGACACAGACAGAGCCTGGGTGCTGCTGTCCCAATTGGGGGAGGTCCCTGGAACCACTGGCAGCTGACTAGTCAATGAAGAATCCATCTTTTGAAGTCCTCAACAAGAGGTCATAGTCAGCTGCAGCTGGCAGAATAGGACTCAGTGAAATGAGAAGAGGGAATGATAATGTGTTTCAAATGTCTCAAAGAGACTATGTCTTAATAGGAACAGAAAATACGAACGAGTTTTGTACTGTGTACATACAGTTAGAAGCAAATTCATAGAGAATCAATCAAAATCTGTTTTTTAAAATATGTCTTGAATGTAAAAGAAAAATTCTAAAGAATTTTTTAATTCTTAATTTAGAAGTACTGAAAAAATGATGAATTGTATTTAAATAGTCAATGAGGCTAAGAAATTAAAGGGGAGGATAAAATGGTTTTTGTAGCAAAATAGCTTGAAGTCTAAGACAAGTCATGAGTCAAACCCACTGGAAGAGTGCAACGTTCTCATGGCTGGAAATAATTCTAATACAGAAGTTATTGAAAAGGGATTATGAAAATAAAGAAAGACTGATTAGATTGTTGTTACCCTTGGAATGAAAATCTGAAGTTTTGAAGATAATGAATTAATAACTGAAAGATAAATGTTTTTAAAATCTAATAAAAATTCACCTTAAGATTAAATGATAATTCTACAGGTCAAAGTAGACTTATCTATTCCCTGGATGCAGGGTTCAATGTCAATTTTAGAATTAGAGAACTGAACTTTAGTGATAACACAGAGCTCTTCAGACCTATTAATGAGATTCATTCTACGGACGAAGGAGAGAAGGGGAGACGGCCCAGGACAGTTCTGGATCCAATGAAGTGTCTTGTTCTTGGAACATGGTTGCTGAGTGCTGCTGAGGAAATTGCTGAACATGCCAACTATTCTAGTTCTTTCTCTTCAATCTCAGCTGACGCCTTCGTTTCAAACACTTGCTTCTTTCTTTCTTTATTTTTCCTTTGTTTGCTTATTTTGCTAGCACTGTGGGCTTCTCTCTTTAGTAATTCTCCTGAGGCAATACTGCTTCTTTCTCAAGGAGGATCTTCATGCTTTCCAAAGGGTTTAAATTACTTCAGTTTCATAGCCTTAAACCCAAAGATGCTTTGTAGATAGCCATCAACTTCAACTATATACCCATATTCTACTGCAAGTTTGCTGTGCCTTCATGTGTAACAGCAACCCTGGGTTCTTTCGCTCCTATAAAGCTATTGGAAATAGCTTCCCTCATTTTCTTTAGTTTAGCATGCAAGTTTCTCCTTTAGCATCCTACCTCATCTCTATTAATCTATTTTCTTTCTTATTCCCTCCCATGCTGCTAAGTCAGTCTGTTGAAGATACCCTAGACCTCAACTGCATTGTCCATATTAATTTCTCTACTGAGATGTATGTACTTTTGTAATTTTGTTCACAAGTCTCACCTCTTTGAGAAGTTTTTCAATCTATTGGACACGTGTGCTTTTCATCCATTATGGTCAGAAGAACCTATGACTGCCTCTTATTAGTTTTTACAATGAGCTCTACATTTGTGTGAAAAACCTAACCTTTCTTATGGACTTCAGTTCCTCCTGGCAGGCAACACTTATTTGATCCCTTGTCTGTCACAGAAGAGGTCATCTGCAGGCAGTCATTAAGCGTTTGAGTTGAGTGACTTCACTGGCCTAAAAGTAGGTTACCTACCAAGATGACAGTTCTATTGTGCAAAAATGACTACATCACAAGCCAGACATGCCAGAAACTCTACCCTGTCGCAGAAACTCACTGAAAGCATATACTTTCTTTAAAATTGGTGGTCTCCTTTTTGAAGTGTCATGGAAATTCTGAAAGCAAGAGGAATGAATCTCCTTGGACAAAGTACTCTTCTGAGCCCTGATTACAGGTGCTGGGAAGCACCCAGTCATGATTTCAAGGTGATTTTACTTATTTTTTTTTCTTGAAGGGTAGAGATTGGAAAAGGAAAAAAGTCTGTATTCATTCCCATAATTTTTTTTCTATTTTTAAGTTGGCTACACATTATTTGGGTGTGTGATAATATTTTAACATGTGTTTTAAAGCAATAATTATTTTTATCTGATTTTTTAATTATATTTGATGTATAATAGGGTTATAAAACTTAGATATTCACCAGAGACACTTTCACTTTAGGCTTAGGAATCATGTTCCTTTGATTTTCTCATGTCTCAGGTAGCATTTCAAGGTGAATTCGGTGACTCTAAGTTCAAAGCTACATTCTGCCGAGTGGTTTCTTTATGATACCACAGAAATTCCTACATGCTTTTGCAGTCCACCTTTTAAAAAGTCACAAAAACATTATTTTCCACATAGAAACATTGCTTTAAGTGAGATGCTAAGAAGCAGAGGAAGAACAAATACAACACTCACCAGCCCTCAAGAATTGACTGAGCGTCTGAGCTAGACAGTAGACAGGGTGGGTACAGGGCAGCATTCTGTCAGCTCACAAGCTTCTCTCAGTCACCAACATCTAGCTATAGATGAATTGATACACCAAATGCACTAGCTTCACTCGTCTTTAATTTAGCTATTGATTCCCTGCCACAGAGTTGGAATTAAAGCAGGGGGGCACAGAAATTTGTCACTAAAGTAAGTGTTCACCCAGTGCTATTTTATCTCTATTGACACAGAATCATTAATTCAAAGGATACAAATGAATGCAGCATGCTGTGGACCAGTCAGGAAAATTCAAACTTACTTTGTCTATTAAGGACACATAAGGTTCATATAAGATCCTGTGTATGTTTGTAATATGGATGCCTCTTCACACCAAAATTTAAGATATCAATTTTTGAAGGAAGATAAGCTTGAGAAAGTAAATAAGGCTGAATTATTAATATTTGATGATCTCTCACACAAGGACTCAACAAATACTTGCTGAATAAAAGATAAATTTAATATTTATATGAATTAAAAATTTAAACTTATTTAGTGAAAAGGTTTGAAAGAACTAATAAGTCATTAACTTATTGCTCAATTTCCTATACAATGCTTATGCTAGATATTTTTATGTCAATTGGTACAAGATAGCATCATCAGAAAAGAGGGAGCCTCAGTTGAGAAAACGCCTCTCTAAGATCAGGCTGTAGGCAAGTTTGTAGGGCATTTTCTGAATTAGTGACTGAGAGGGAAGGACTTAGGCCATGGTTGGGCAGGCCATTCCATGGCATATGCACCAAGCCTGCCTCCAGGCTCCTGCCCTGTTTAATTTTCTGGACTGACTTCCTTTGTTAATAACAGTGAAGTGGAAATATAAATCAAATAAATCCTTTCTTTCTCAAGATTTTTTTTTTTTGGTCATGGTGTTTCAACATAGCAATGGAGACACAAACTAGGACAACACCTTAGGTGAAACTTACCCTTTCAGCAACACTGCAAGGAAGAAACTCTGCTTAAAAGAAAAATAGAGAAGGTTGTTTTGAAGTCACATTTCTATAACTCTATGTGCATCTATACCATCTATATTACCTATACCTTTATTTAATTTATTTTCTGAGAATTTCATACATGAATACAGTACAAATACTGTATTAATTATTTCTTCCCCCTCTTTCTTCCTTCCCAATCATCTCATGGCCTCCTCTTCTCAAACCCATGGTCTCTTATTCATTAATTATTACTATTACATATGTATATATAAACTAATATATCCTGAAGATACTCTATAGATGCGAGAGAATTGTCTGTAATCTGTCAATCATGTTTTAAATAAACGCTGATTGGCCAGGCAGGAAGTATAGGTGGGAAAACCAGACAGNCAGCTTTATAACTTATAGAGATCTCTGTGTGATTTTCTTTGGGGCTTGCTGGCTGTGGGGTACTGGGACAGAAACCCCAACAAGCAGGCCCATTTATGTTACACAGTATACTTTGTAAATAACAAAAAATGTACCAACCAGATAATGCTCACTCACAACTTCCTGCACATGACCTCAGTTACTGAAGCAAGTGAGAGAGACAGCTCTTTGTTCCCTGAATATATACTCCTTAAAGAATGGCTCTTTTATGAACTACTGTCATTATAAAGTCAATTACAGGTTACATTATTTGCATTTTCAGCTGTATACACTGTGGACAGAGCCCTGGGCTTCACACCATGGACCTATAGCCGCAGCATTCACTTTTTGAGACAAATTCTTCCTAAATCTCCCAGAATAGCCCTCAGCTCACTCTGTAGCTGAGGAAGACCTTAAAATCTATCCCCCTGTCTCAATCTCTGTAGTATTGGGATTACAGGTCTGAATTACAGAGTGAGGTTATAATTTCTATCCATTGTTTACTCTCAAATTGAAATGATCCTATGTTTACTCTCAAAATAGCAGCCTTTTTTCTTCACCATTCAAAGAAAGTAATCATGGTTTTGTCACCTCTTCCCCCCAAAAGATTTGCTAATATCTAACTTACATACTAGCTTCTAGTCTTCATTAGAGCAAGGTCTGTAAAGCAGATCTTAAACATCTAATTCAAGTTAAATAGTCTATATGACTACCATTGGATTGCTCTTTCCCCATGCTTTCAGTAGGAATGTTGCATCTTAATGACTAGATATATTACTCATTTTGTTTAAGACCTGATTAGATAATTCAGAGTTTTGTACTTTTATATTTTGTGTTACATTATAAAGCCCACTGTTAAACAACTACCAAAAATATACCTAGAGTGATTTTTGCAATCTTTGATTTATGTGTTTATTAATCTATTCTTTCTTACATTCTATTAACTTTCACACTAACAAAATCAGATGTTTTAAATGTCAACAATGGTAGAGGTTTTTAACATATTTTTCAAAAATGTTTCCTCTGAAGACTAATACTATGCTCATATCAAAACCTGCAGAGGTTAAGGACACCCTGCTAATGTAATAAAAATTGCAGCGTCAGGCAGGCTACAGCGTCACTAAGTTTCAATTTTGAAGCCTAGTTTTCAATTTTATTTATAGAATTAAATAAATACTACATTTAATTCCCACACCAAAATGTTTTAAGAATATTATTGATAATTGTGATAGATTTTGAGGTAACTGTGAGAAATCACGAACAGACCACACATGTTCCACTGTTTCCTCGCGATAGGATACCACATTGTAAACTAGCATTTATATAACACATTCACTAGTTTTCCATGCACAGGTATGTGTTCATGAGTATTTGTGTTGTTCTATTCTAGATACATTAATCACATGTGTATGTTCATGAACTATAAGCATAGTTGAGAACCACAATAGTCTTATGTAATCATTTATTGTGCTATGATTTTAGAATCACAATTATTTCTCTTTGGTCCCATTATTAACCTTCTGGTCATCAATAAGCTGTTTTTTAATCTTCTTGTTTTGCAATTTTAATAATACAAAATATAAGTAGAATCATAATACCAAAATTTTTTACTTTGTCTTCTTTTATTCTGCATCACTCACTTGAATTTCTCTGCATGGAAGTATTCCATTTTTTGTGGCTGAGCAGTATTCTCTGTAAGCCACAGCTTATATTGCCACCGTATGATGGACATTGTTTTGTTCCAAACTATGTTGATTAAAATGGAGCTACCAAGAACATTGTTGTTCATTTTCCCTTACATGAAAAGTAGTTTTCAATCCTATGGTATACATGTCTGGTGACTGAGAGCTTATTTATGTAATGGGTGCAAGCTTGGTTTTAGAAAGCACTTCCATAATCTTCCTCAGAGCAGCTCTAGCATCTACAAGCAATGTTCACGTAGTTCAGATTCTCTGTTTCCTACGTACAAGTGCCAGGATCACTACTAACCATGATGGATGTTTAATGGTTGGAATTTGCACTTCATTTTATATGTTTACTTTCTCCTGAATGCCCCTTCAGTGTCTTTATGCCCATTTTAGAATTAAATTATTTTCCCCCCTGTGGAATTTTGAGTGTTCTTCATGTTCTGTAGATAGTTTTTGCTTCTCATTTATGTGAGTTTAAAGTATATTATTTATCTTTGTAACTTGTCTTCAATCTTTCCCCACTCATTTCCATAAAACAAGAATTAATAGTCTGTGTGAAGCTGATGAAGTTGATGGTCATTCATTTCTGTTATAGATAATTCATTGAAGTTATGTCTAAAGTATTTTAAATTAAAATCCTAAAACTTGTCTCTCTCTAAATATTTTGGTTGTGTTTTTTTTTTATCTATTTGATCCTAGGGCCTTCCTTGATTCACTGTACTAATTTTCATGGAACTTTTAAGAATGCTTTTCTGGTTTAGGCTGAAATTGCACTTGTAAATAGGCTACCTTTCGAGCACTGCATCTAAAACAAATGTCCCTCTATTCTCAGATGTGTTGAATGTGTATCTCAAACATATGATCACACAGATGGACCTGGTTAAGCCAGGTTGCTAACAAAACAAAGAGAAGGGCCTAGATGTGAGAAGGAGACTTGTAGGGGGAAATGGGAACAACATTGATATCCATGGAGAATAAGAGAGGACTGAAAGTGTTATAAGCAACCAAAATATATTACACAAATGAAATTATCAAGGAACAAATTTAATAAATATGATATTTTAAAATAAGTATTATATTTGTGTGAATCTATCTGAATAATCCATTTTTTGTCCCATTAACTTGTGTGTATTTATACACAATTCATATATTGTGCTGATTACTGCCATTACATTAGCTGTCAGTAGACAGTATATTCTTTTGTTCTGCTTCATTCTTGCTTATAAAAGTGGCTTTAACTAAAGAGAGTGTATATCTATCCATACAAATTTTAGAATAAATACATATATAAAAACTTGCTAGAATATTGACAGAATTATTTAAACCCTTTGAGCATTTTGAAAAGAATCATTAACCTTTCTCATCTCATCTTCATGAATATATTATTTACATTCTATGTTTTGTTTCATTATTTAATTAGACCTCTCATTCTGTCAACACAGTGAATGGCAGGACAACTCATGGTGTGTATGTGTCTCATTTTCTCTAGAATGATGAGTCACTGCAAGGGCAGTAAACGAGGATTCCTATACCGTGTGGGACTCCTAGTGTGTTACATATTGATGAAATTTCAGTTATTCCATATTGTACTACAAAAGTCCTTCCAGTTTTCAAAAATTTTACCCATAAAAAATCCACTTCTAATTAGATCTAATTAGTATAACTGATAACAAATAGACAAGGGTGAGGATCAATCTGTATGCAGGACTTGAAAACCACTGTTTGGCCTACATGGAGAGAGTCAAGTCAAATTCTATGTAGAAGAGTGAGTAGTAATGTACTTAGCACTCTACATTTCTTCAATTATTTCAAAGATAGCATTTATGCACTGCAATAGTTTGGTTCTATATTGTTGTCATAAACCTGTGACAATTAAAAGCAATTTAGGGAAGGAAAGATTATTGCATCTTTCAGGTGAGGCCATCATGAAGTCAATGCAGCAGCTCAAGTAGGAATCTGGAGGTAGGAAATGAAGGAAAGCCCATAGAGATGTGTTTCTTATTGCCTTCTTTTTGATGGCTTGCTCAGCTTGCTATTTTATACAACTCAAAACCATATGCCCAGGGGTGGCACCATCCACAGTACTCTCTAGCCTTCCCACATCAACCATTAATCAAGAAGATGATGTACCCACTGTTGTGCAATGTTTTACTCTGTTGCCTTTTTGAGGAGCCCACCGCCCAGCTCCCAGCTAAATCACAACCAGAGTCTTATTCTTTCCGGCCTTAGCGTGACTTATTTATTGTTAGCTTTTCTTAACCATCAGGTGTTTTAGACGGGCAAAGAATCACAGCTTCACAGAGTTAAACAAATGCAGCATAAACAAAAGCAACACACCTTAAAATAATATTCCCCGACAGCGCACAGGACACTATTTAGAAGTAGTTCCAAAAACTGTAATTGTCTCTCTTCAGACATGTCTATAATTGTGTTGGGTTGACAAAACCAAGAAGAATGTGCTCAACCTGGAATATTTAAAAGAAGTGTGCTACATTCCGAGCTAAGGTGAATGAGGCCACATGCTCAATATATACTCTGCCTCTCGTTTTCAATTTGTTGAAAACTTCTTAATAAAACTTTTAATGGTTTTGTTAAATGATCAAAACATTTACTAGTCAGCTTTTTTTCAACTGAAAGGGTTAGACTTTATGAGCTGAAATGAGCTTTAAAAAAAAAAAAACTATCTCATTAGTTGGTAAACCAGCCCTTCTTCCAGCCTGCTGCCAGGACTGTGTAGCTCATTTTCAGAGCAGAAATGAAGACACAACCACAGGCCTGTTCCCTAGCACACTATAGAGAGGACATAGCATACAGTTATCATTGTGATGGGCCACAGGCATGGGTAAATCAGGGCTCTCCAGCGTGCTCCCACAGCTGTGGCAGTGGGAGAGGTTTTCAATTGTATTTAAATAGGATGCAGTGAATTTTGACAAGAAAGAAAGAAAAGAAAAGAAAGAAAGAAAGAAAGAAAGAAAGAAAGAAAGAAAGAAAAGCTGTCCTTTCGTTTTCCAAACTGATTGACTCTAAGAAATTGACTTTATTTAGAGATTTTTGTGTATCCATAATAGTTGTCCCAACTTGCAGATTAAAATTTTTAAGTGCCATAAATTAATAAAGTTAATGAGAATGTATGCAGTCTGAGAAAATAATTCCACTGTGTCCAGTTCTTATGTTGTTCCTTGAATGCTCCAGCCATCAGCAGTCACTCTCTCCTTTACTACTTTTCTGAGGTTTCCTAAATATTTTGTGTTAGTTGGAAGGAGTTTGTAGTTACAGTGGGAAGAACCTTGGAAAAATGGAGTGACTCTACTGGTTATGACTAAAGGCCTATCTAATTTTTAAAAGAAATAAAAGTATGATTATGTTAATCCTTGTCCGTGGATACATGGTGTAGGCTTTGAATGCCACATTCATTTTACATGCGCTATATGATGGGCTATGTTATGAGATAACAATGTTGAATGAATGTGTAAGTTCTCCTAACTCTATTAAGTTTGTGGAATTTGTAAGGTTTTTTTTTATTACTGTTTATTTAAAGTGCCTGAGTTACTGTTTTATTACTATGAAGAAACACTACAAGCAAGGTAACTAGCATTCAGCATTCAATTGTGATCTTGCTTTCAGTTCAAAGGGTGATTACATGGCCATCCAGGCAGGAAGCATAGCAGTGGACAGGTATGTATGGTGTTAGAATAGCGGCTGATCGCTCACATTTGCCCCGCAGGCACAAGGCAGAAAGAGAAAAGGAGGTTAGGTCTAGTGTAGGCCTTGTAAACATCATAGCCAATCTTCAGGGACACACCTCCTCCAACCCACTTCCCAAAACAGTTTCACCAACCAGGGAGCAAGCATATGAGTGGGAGTCATTCCCTTCCACCATGCACTGTTGAGGAGCAAATTCAGGGCCTTCTAAAATCTTGATAATCAGTCTACCACTGAAATAAATCTTTAAACTTAATGCTTTGTTTTTAATTAATTTTAATATGATTTTTTTAAGTTACACATTTACAAAATAGCCACAAACTCATTTTGTTGGCAAATCTGTGATTAGATTCTCAAGAGAAACACAAGATATTTCCCTTATGATTTTGTTGTTAGTATCAGCTACACTGAGATGAACATTCGCATCCTTGAAAAGACTGAAGGAGCAAGGGACAGGGAAGGTGGTAGGGAAGGGAGGTGCTACCTGTGGAGAAAGGAAAGCAAGATATGTTAAATTCAAGGCCAAGGGCACGGACTTCACAATTGATTTTTTTTGAGTCTAGAATTGAGTGCAATTTTAATACTCTTTAATTCAGTATGAGCATTTAATCACACTCTTCTGCTGAATTTTTTCCTTTATGGATAGAAGTCAACACCTGAAACACTATATATAGAAATAATCTTTTCCCAAGTTCATCGACTCACAATTTACTGATTCACTATGGAAAAATAATCCTCCTATGCTTGGATGTCTTGCTCTCCTCCCTTCCCCAGTCTTCCAGTCCCAGTCAGTCTCCACTGGAGAGGAGCGACTTGGCAGCGGTGTTGCTGGAACCATCCTGAAGAGCAGGAGGGACATGTGCATGTAAAGCACCTCCCTACAAAATGTAAATTGCACCCAACCTAAATTTCATTCTTCTAATCCCGTTCTACACTCCTGCTACACACATGCTAGTAGGGAAATGAAAAATAGCTTGTGTTTTACAAAGTTGGTTATCACAAAAATATGCAACTTTATAAAATTGAGTGCCAAAAAAATTCTTCCTTGGACAGTTCTCCTAGGCAGTCTAGGAGGCTTTGTCGCAGCAAGGATAATAAAAGCAAAGCGAGGCTCATTTCCAGTAACATATAATGAGTTTTCCCAGCTGCTATGACTAGCAAAGTATCTTTAAATAGGGAGAAAGAGTTACTTTGAAAACTTAGTCTGATTTTTATCTTCTGACTAGTCATGTGTAATGCATACTAATGGATTTCCTCAGATGTTCTTTTTATGACAGGCTCATGAAGACCAGAGAGAAAATACATCCCCTTTTTGTGTTATTGGTTTCCTATAACTAAGCAAGCTGTCTTATATATTATATTGTGGTAGACTTGAATAACCATGTACAGATCACAGGAAAAAGTGACACTTGTAACATTACTACCAATTACAACATTGGTTTTCCAAAGCTTTTCAGGTTTCACACTTTCTCCTCCCCTTAAAAATACCCAAACATAAAAGAGAACAATAAATACTTTAGGCTATAATAAAAACTTAATTTGTTCATTCTATGTGTAAATTTACAAAGATTGCTGAGATGAAATTGACATTTTAATTATAGATTGCAAAAGAAAGGGACCATATTACATTGAATGTTTTCAAGTTATTGCATTTAAATGGCATTACACATAGAGCAGCCTTGCCAATCATTCATTCTTGGAGGCTTGATGATCTTGGAAAAATGGTGAAATTTGTGCTTCTAAATAATTAGTTTAAGTATCATTAAGCCTTTAAAAGCCCGTTTCTGCTTATTATAGTTTACATATTAAAATGTATTTACCGAGGTTTCAGATTGTTTCAAGTATGAGAAGAAATGCCAAAGTATTTGACTGAAACTACTTTAAGGTACAAGTGTCTCAGGTGATTAGAACTTTAAACTGCCTGCCTGTCTGTCTTTCCTTTTCCTTGGCCATAGCAACCTCTTACTTCTCCTACACTATAGCTATATGATGGGATACATAGAGTGTATACATACTATATATGTTATAGTCTATACTGCTTCTGTGCCCACAGTATTATACTTAATACCTGCAAGACAAATTCCAACTTCCATGATGATGATTGTGTGTTGGAATGTATTTAAGAATATTGAATACTGAAATGTTGACTCTAATTCATTCAACTGGGATTGGCCTGATAATTTTCCTTTTCCCTGACCTGAAGAGCCAGTGCTCATATCTATGTGGCATTAAAATGAGTCCTGTTTGAAAATCTCAGTTACATTCCTCTAGATTTTCATTGATATAACCAGGAAAATATGGAAGAATTTAACAACTCTCTGACTTGAACATTTTCACTGAAGCTCTCTGAGATAAATATAAAATACATAATTCATAAAACAAGTAGAAAAAATTTATAACTATATCCCACTTCCTAAACTGTATCCTTTACTGAATGGTATTATATTTATTTCCTACAATGGGATTAAAGAAAACACACCTGTATCAAAATTTTATCTCAATGAACAATACATCGTTAATATAATTTTAAATGTAAAATCATAAGTAGCAGCCAAACTAAAGCTCTTCAGATATGCTTATACAGCAACAATGTTTTTGAAAATCAAAAGGTTATGTTAAGTCACTAGTGTGAGCTTTCTCCACTTTCTTTATGTAGGCATTTAGTGCTATGAACCTTCCTATTAGCGCTGCTTTCATAATGTCTTATAGGTTTGGGTACATTGTGCCTTCATTTTTTTTGATTTCTAGGAAGTCTTTAATTTATTTCTTTCTTTCTACCTTGACCCAGGGGTGGTACAACAGAGCACCGTTCAATCTCCATGAGTTTGTAGGCTTTCTTCAAGTAGTGTTGTTGTAAATTCTAATATTTAACCATGGTGATCCAATAAGATACAGGGGGTTGCTCCAATTTTTTTTGTGTCTGTGGAGATTTGCTTTGTTACTGAGAATATGGTCAATTTTAGAGAAGGTTCCATGAGGTGCTGAGAAGAAGGTATAATCTTTTGTGTTTGGGTGGAATGTTCTGTAGATGTCCACGAGAAGCTAGAGGTAATGGGTCAAACACTGCTTTAATTAATACAGTTTCTGTATGAGTATTTTGTGTCTAAGCTAGCTGGGTGACTAGGAACCAAGGTGAGATGTCTCTTTGGAGTTTCTGCTACATGAAAGAGTCTCCCAGCCATTCTGTAGGACACAGAAGAAAGTGACTGATAACTATCAATATAGATGGAACTGTCTTTGAAATTTCTTGCTTCATGGGAAAGTCTGCTGGATACTATTGGCCAGTAGGCTGAAGATTGATGCCCCAACAGTACAGAAAATTCAGGTGACTGTCCAGGCATCGAGAAGTCTCTGTTAATTCTAGAGTTTTGGAAGTTTCTTACAATGTACTTCCTGTTTACATAGGTAATATTATATCCTTCTGGAGTCCTTGATAAAGTTGAAGAATAGATAGTTATTGTAGTTTTCTTTAGTTATGATAAAAGATAAAGTAGATATAAATATTGTAACTGTAATTCTTCCTTGACAACTGTTTTGTTATATGTAATTTTACTATGCTAAAGTTAAAACCTTTCTTTTTATTTAAACAGAAAAGGGGAGGTGATGTAGGATTTCCCTCTGTATACTGTGAATACCATTAATGAATAAAAATACTGCTTTGGACTTATAACATGGCAGAACTTAGGTGGGCAGAGAAAACTAAACTGAATGCTGGGAGGAAAAAGGGTGGAGTCATAGAGAAGCCATGGAGCCACCGGAGACAGATGCTGGAAACTTTACCCAGTAAGCAAGAGCCACATGATGATATACAGATTAATAGAAATTAATTAAATTAATATAAGATTTAGCCAATATGAAGCTAGAGCTAATAGGCCAAGCAATGATTAATTAATACAGTTTCTGTTGATTATTTTGGGTCTAAGCTAGCTGGGCAACCAGAAACCAATGAGTGGCCTCCCTTTAACATCTGTTAAGTCCATTTAAGTCATGACATGTGTTACTTCCCTTATTTCTCTAAGTTTCTTTCTGGTTGACCTGTCCATTGAGGGGAGAGGGGTGTTGAAATCTCCTACCATTAGTGTGTGGGGTTTGATGTGCAATTTGAGCTTTTGTAGTGTTTCTTTTACATATGTGGTCACTCTTGTATTAGTGGTATAGATGTCCAGGATTGAGACTTCAACTTGATGGATTGCTTCTTTTATGAGTATAAAGTATCCTTATCCAAGTCTTCTGATTGATTTTAGTTTGAATTCTATTTTGTTAGATATTAGGTTAGCTATACCTGCTTGTTTCTTAGGTCCATTTTATTGGAAAATCTTTTTCCATCCCATTACTCTGAGGTAAAGTCTATCTTTGAGGTTGAGGTATGTTTTTTGTATATAGCAGAAGGCTGGATCCAGCTTTCATATCCATTTTTCTTAGCTTGTGTCTTTTTATATGTAAATTGAGTCCATTGATACTAAGATATATTAATGATCAGTGATTGTTAGTTTCTGTTATTTTTTGTGGTAGTGAGTGTGTGTTTCCCTGCTTTGGGGTTTGCTGGTGTGAGCTTATGTTTTGCCTGTGTTTTTATGGGTGCAGTTAACTTCCTTTCATTGGGGTTTTCCTTCTAGTACTTTTGTAGGGCTGGATTTATTGATAGATATTGTTTAAATATTGTTTTGCCTTGGAATATCTTGTTTTCTCCATTGATGGTGTTTGGAAGTTTAGCTGGGTATAGTATTCAGGGTAACATCTGTGCTTTCTTAATGTCTGAAGCATATATATCCAAGACCTTCTGGCTTTCATGGTTTCTATTGAGAAGTCAGGTGTAATTCTGATAGGTCTGCCTTTATATGTTACTTGACCTTTATATGTTACTGACGTTATATGTTACTCTTAATATTCTTTCTTTATACTATGTGTTTTGTGTTTTCATTATTATATGGTGAAGAGACTTTTTTGGTCCAGTCTCTTTGGTGTTCTGCAAGCTTTTTGTACCTTCATAGGGATATCCTACTTTAGGTTGGGAACGTTTTCTTCTATGATTTTGTTGAATATATTTTATGTGCCTTTGAGCTGAAGCTCTTCTTCTTCTTTCTATTCCAATTATTCTTAGGTTTGATCTTTTCATGGTGTCCAGATTTCCTGGATATTTTGTGTTAAGATTTTGTTGGATTTAATGTTTTGTTTGACAAATGCATCTATTTCCTCTATAATCTCTTAAACACCTGAGATTCTTCCATCTCTTGTGTTCTGTTGGTTATGCTTGCCCCTGTAGTCCTCATTTGTTTGTCCAGACTTTCCATATCCAGAAGTCTCTTGGTTTGTGTTTTCTTTTAATTACCCCAATTTCAGTCTTCAAGTCTTGAACTCTTTCTTTTCTTCACCTGTTTGATTGCTTTTCCTTGGTTTTCTTGGGTTTCTTTGGGAGAATTATTAATTTCTTCCAATTTTTTGTCTTTTTCTCCACTTCTTTAAGAGAATTTTTCATTTCTTCTTTAAAGGTCTCCATCAGCCACATAAAATTATGTTTAAAATAATTTTCTTCTGCTTCTTCTGGGTTAGGCTAATCAAGTATTCCTATTGTATGACCACTGGGTTCTGATGTTACCATGTTGCTTTTTAGGTTGTTAGATGAATTCTTGCATTGGCACCTACTCATCTCTTCCTTCAATTGGTGCTGGCAATGTTTTTCTTCTTGGTCCAATCCTTGTGGTGGCTGTCTGTGTCTTTGGGAACTGTTCTTGGTCTGCACTGTACTGTCCACTCTCTGTGTCTCAGGGAGCCACTGAGGTTTCTCTTGTATCTCTCTCTTGGTTTGCTCTCATGGTGCCCTCTGTACAGTCACAGATTGTGCTTCAGAAATCTTCTCTTGGTCTCTTCTCTTGGTTTTCTCTGTGTAGTTGCAGCTTGTGTTTCACTGTTCCTCTGAGGTTATAGAGGGATAAGTAGGAAGGTTTGGGCGTGGAGTGGGACTTGTAACTTGCACGGTCCAATGGATGGGTAGGTGGAAGGGATGGGAGGAGGGGAGGGAGTGGAAACTGGCATTTCTATGTAAAATGGAAAAAATAGTCTATTTTCTTATTTAAAAAGGAAATAATCTGTTAAAAGAAAATAAAAAGAAAATTAAAAAAATGAGCCTGTCATTAGACTACAACTATACACAGCCATGGATGGATACACATGGATTGTTTTGTTAATTGTAAGAGGTTGTGAATTTAAGATAGAATGGGAGGAGGAGTTGAAGAAGAGAGAGGGGTGCTCATGCATGAAATTGTCAAAACAAATACATTTAGAAAGAAAAATTGGATACATCTCTAACACAAATAGCATCTGTGCCAATTTCTGGATGGAATGATGACAATATGCTGAAGTCAAATGTTAAGAGATCTTGGATCAAAGATGGAAAGTCAATTGGAAGATAGCACTGTCCATGAAATCACAGGTTAGAAGCTAAAGATTGCATCCTAACACCAATTTTCCAACGGACCAAGTTTTACATTTCCCCTCCAGCTTGTCTATAAAATTGGTGGTATTGGAACTGTCCTTGTTGGCCTAGTGGAGGCTGGCATTCTCAAACCTAGCATGGTGGTTACCTTTGTTCCTGTCAATGTCACAACTGTAGTGAGATCTTTGAAATACACAGTGAAGCAGGCCTTGAGTGAAGCACTTCTTGGGGAATGGCATGACTTCAATGTAAAGAACATGTCTGTTTAATTTCACAGTACAGTTAGTGAGAGTACAAGTGAGCCACAAATAGAAGCAGCTAGTTTTACAGCTCAGGTGAGCCTTGAAGGTCATATTAGTGCTGGCCATGTTCCTACGGTATGTTATTACACAGTTCTTGGCTATGCCCCTGTACTAGGTTGTTACTCATCTTCACAGGCTTGTTTCTTTCTCATTCAATAGAGATTATTCTCTTTTTCAAAGAACATAGAGACCAGTGAGGGAGTAGTCCAGCAGGGACATGCAGTTTTATTGTCTAGGATATATGTCCTAGTTAAATTTTGTTTTCTTTTGTCAGCTTCATGCAAGCCAGAGTCATCTAGAAAGAGGGAACATGAATGAGAAAATGACTCTATCAGATTGTCTTATAGGCAAGTCTGTGGAACATTTTCTTGATAAATGATTTTTGTGGGAGAGCTCTGCCCACTGTGGGCAGTCTGTCTCTGGGCAAGCAGTTCTGGGTTGTAAAAGAAAGCAAAAAGAGCAGGCCATGGGGAGAAATATAGTAGATGACACCCTTCCATGACCTCTGTTTCAGTTTTTGCCTCCAGGTTCATGCCTCAATTTTATGTTCTGATTCCCCTTGATAGTTAACTGTAACCTGTTTACCAAATAAATATGTTTTCCTCAAGTTGCTTTTGGACATGTTGTTTATCACATAATAGAAACCAAATTTAGACAATATATAAAGAATTCAAATTCAACAAAAAAAACAAATAAATAAGATGAACCAAATAACATAATTCAAAACAATGACAAAGGCCTTAGTAAGGAATTTCTTGAAGGAGATGTATGAGTCAGTCACTAATAAGCACATGTGAAGATCCACACAATCTTTAATTACCAGAGACATGGAAATCAAACTCAAGAGACACTACCTCATACCTACAATAGCTACTACAAACCAGAAAACTGAATATTACTAAAGATTTCAAAAGTCATTGTGTAGTCTTATTGAAAATGAGGTAGCAACAGAAGAAAGCAGTTTATTTACCATTTAATTTACCACTTCTGCTCCCGTGTATATAACACAGATATTTATAGCTACAAATATTCTTCTAAGCACTTCTTTATTAGTTTCCCACTTCTGGCATATTAACTCTTCCTTTTGAGTTTTTTTCTAATAATATAGTTTTTTTTTCTTTACCTATCCCTGTTTACTACTTATCAAAACTTTAATTTTGCACATATTTCTGACTTTTCCATTTTTCCTATTGATTTCTAATTTTATTGCTATGATTGGAGACCATGTTTTATATTGCTTCTATCCTTTTACACTTAATTTTCCTCATAAGACCCAGTTCATAGGCTATCTGTGAGTTGCTCCATGAGCCCTTGAGGAACATGAGCACTCTATTATGGTTAGGTACTGTGTATGCTTGATAGCAGTTGGTCTAGTTTATGTACAACAATGGTATTAAACCTCATATCTTGAAGGCCTGTAGAGGTAGCGTTCTTAAATACTTTGCAGCATCAATCAGTCTTTGGAAGAAATGATATCATGGGTCTCTTAACACTTTTTCTGAGCTTGACAGACCTCCCTGAATGTCCTTACTCTTCAATCCGCAGTCTCCTTCAAAGAACCAGTAGAATAGCCTATGCTTTCTTTGGCAAAAGTGGTTTCTCCTAATTGCCTATAACCACCACCTCCACTGTTTTCCACAATGCTATTACAATGGAAGTCTTCCATTGCCAGTGCTTTTGTGTCATTTGCAAAGAGACTCGCAGTTGATTTGTGTAGCCTTCTTCCACCCTTGGTAGGTGTATTTGATCCAGAGCTCTGGAGTGGGGAGTAGGGGCATGACTAACTTCTGTTGGACTGATGCTGTATTACAAGAGTCGGCTCTAGAACGTATCATAGAGCCTCAGGTCCTCTTAGCTTACTTATGCTGCTATAGAACTTAACACCTTGTAATCCAGAAGGATTCTCAGGGTCTCAGCAGTCTTAGCAGTCTGCATGTACATAAAGTCGGGTCCCCAAGAGTGTGGGTGGAACAGAAGAAGGGACTCTCCAACCCTTGCTGCATTTGCCTGATTGAGGCTCTGAAATGCATAGCTGAGAGCAAGCTGGGAGGCAGCAAAATCCTGTTCTTCCCGGGGAGAAAGCCTCCACCTGGAAGTTTGAGAGGGACACCTGGTTTGGGGGAAGGTTTGAGGGGGCTTACCTCTCTCCTATTCTGGGGGTATTGAAGGGAAGGTGACTTGGTACAAATACCACACACTGACTTTTCTCATCAATTGCTTTCTCTGTGCTTTTAGGACCATTTCTAGGTGCCTTTTTCATTTGTTTCCATTTTCACTAGGTTCACTGGAAAGTGGGTCACACTGTAAATTAACCTTGAATTCACTGTGAATTCATTTTACTAGTGCCTTGCTAGAGACAAGCAGTCCTAAACATTAAGGAAACACTGAAGCCTGGGGCTGTCAAACTCCCTCACTACTGCAAGGAGGCTCCTCTGCAAGGAAGGCCTCAGGCAGTTATGCTCCTGACTGGGCAGCTGCAGCTTGCATTTGTCCAACACCATGATTAACCTGGGAGGTTTTTTATTTATTTTTTTTTTGCCTTAAAGCCCCTCAAAAACTGATGAACAACACTTAAATAGAAAAATGAAAAGATCATTTGTAGGGAGGAGTTTAATGTCATGATATGTCAGGCATAAGGCAGAGGTTTCAAGATATCAGTAGATAAAACTACTTTGAAGTAGTTAATGGGTTTTTATAACAAGATGCATTTGAGTCTATCACAAGTAATTCGATCTTCTCATTTACTCATTTTCACGTGCTAAATATTCTCAGTTTTCCTAAATTATAATCTTTGTAACTTGGTACTAACTTTTACATATCATGAAGTAGAAGGGAAGCTCCTTAATGAATTCCTCAATGGATTGTGCTGTGAACTGTGATTTTAATGTAGTCTTTTCTGCTTAAGAACCTGTCAAGTTAAAAATAACTGAGCCTTATATTATCTGCTTATCATCTATTAATGTAAGCTCACTGAATAAGTTCTGTCACTTTATATCAAACTAAAGGGAAAGACAGCCTGTAGTCAAATGGGGGGATTAGCTTCCAAATGACAGTGTATGCATTTCTCAAGGAGTAATCTATATTTAACATATAATATTAAGTTACTTGAGAATATCATTGGGAAATGAAAAGGAAATAAATATAGAAGCTACATAAAATTTTCTACTGATAAATATTTAATATTTTGTTATAGTTATAAAACAAATTGATGTAAGAAAACTTCAAAATATAAATTGTTAAAAGATTTACCTCTGGAGTCAGAAATATAGTAGCTTAACCTCATCAGTCATGCATTAATCGAGTGCATTAATATATAGGATTACATGAATTATCACAATCAATAAAAAAGTTTTAATAATTCAAAATATGTGTTAAAAACTAAAATATATTTTTATTTAAAATATCTAAATCAGCTCAGAATGGGAGAAAGTTTGTACAAATTACATAACTTAAGAGAAATTAATATTTGGCATATATTAATGACCCTTTATACACAACAATAAACACCCAACCGGTATTTGTTAACAACAGGAAAAGAATTCAGTAAACAAAGCACCAGTGAGAATACATGCATACTTGGTAGTTTAAAGATAATTGGCCCACATAATCTCATTGGTAATGGCATTATTAGGAGGTGTGGCTTTTTTGGAGTGGGTATGGTCTCACTGAAGGAAATACGTCATTGTGGGGGTAGTCTTTGAAGTTTTCTATGCATAGAATAACACCCAGTGCCTCAGTCAACTTCCTGTTACCTGTAAGATGTATGGTTCTCAGCTCCAGTACTACCTCTGTCTACATGCATTCATGTTTCCCACCATGATAATAATGGACTGACCCTCTGAAACTATACATGAACCACCATAATCAAATGCTTGCTTTCTAATTCTTGCTGTGATCATGGTGTCTAAGACAGAAGTTAGTTGGTGTTAAGAGTGGGGTATTACTGTGATAGACCTGACCATGTTTTTGTTTGGAGGTACATGAATTTTGGTATGGTCAATTAGAAAAGCAGGTGAACATTTTAAGTGCTGCTTAATGAGCCATACTGATAGGAGCATGGACGGCAGTGTTACTGAATCTGATTTGATGAACTGTGGGGTGATCTATCAAGAAGTTTTAGATGAGAAAAATTTTAGTACATAATTTTGGGATCTTTATTGTGACATTTTGTTGAAGAAAGTGGCTCTCTTTTGCCCTTATCCAAAGAGTCTCCCTGAGGCTATAGTAAGAATTTTGGTTTAATTTTTTTGGGAGAGGAAATCTCAAAATAGCCTATTATAGCCTCTGTTGTGTGGTTATTAGTGCTAACTCTGATGAAGATTTATAATGAAAAGGAGAAATTTGAGCAAGGAAAACTATTTGAGAAAAAGAGTATCAGAAAATGGAATGGAACTAAATTCTGCATTCAAGAAGATAAACAGATTAAAAAATGGAATAAAGGGAATGGTGACCTGAGGGAAAGATTCTACCCAGCTAAGTTTCCATCTTGTGAGAAGGAACTAAAGAAAAGCTTAGAGCACAGTGTAAAAGAGCACAGCTTTAATCCCAGCACTGATTAGACAGAGGCTGATTGATCTCTAAGTTCAAGGTCATTCTGGTCTAGAGATACACTTTCAGGACAGTCAAATTAAGCAATAAAAAACAGAAAGCTGGTGAAGTTGTAATTGAATGAGAAGATAATGTTCTAGCCCCAATAAACAGCAGAACTTGGCAACATCAGCTATGTGGTTCTGGCTTTAGAGTTAAGGATAGAAACAAGTTACCAAATTTGCCTCTATTCTAAAGAAATCCACTGAGGTCAGGCATGTTTCAGGGGTGTCTCTGAATGGAGGCCTAGAGAGGCCATTGTGTAAAGCTGTGAAGATGAAGCCTGGATTAACCTTGGAGAACCCAAAATATTAGAGATGCCAGAGTTGTGGGATAGCTGCTGAGGAAAGCTGTTAACAGGGAATGGAACCAGCCCAAGAGGTAGAAGTGTGTTAAAGTCAGCAAAGATAAACAGAGTTAAAGATCTGAAGAGTGTTTTGACATCAGGCATAGAGATACAGAGTTTAGAGTATGCCCAGATCATTTTTGTTCTTACTTTGGTTCAGTATTTCCTCACCGTGCCCCTTTCTCTGTGTTTTGGAATGGTAATATATGTCTTATGCCATAGTATGGTGGTAGTTTGTGAATTGATTTTTGATTTTGATATCTACAGGTGATTACAGTAAAGAGATTGCATAAATCTCAGAAGAGACTTTGAACTTTTGATTCTAAAACATTGTTGACACTCTGACATATTATGGAGACTTTTAAAGTTGGGCTAAATAAATTTTGCATTATGATATTGTTACAAACTTATGGGGCCAGGGAGTGGAATGTGGTAATTTGATTGGAATTGCTCCCATAATCTCATAGTCAGTGGCACTATTAGGAGATGTGGCTTTGATGGAGTGCGTATGGCCTTGCTGGAAGCAGTGTGTCACTAAGGAGGTGGGCTTTGAGGTTTCCTATGCTCAGAATATGATCCAGTGTCTCAGTCGACTATTGCCTTTAAGATGTTGGATTCTCAGCTCGAGCACCACATCTGCCTACATGCTGCCATGCTCCCCACCGCAATGATAATGGATGGACCCTTTGAAACTATAAGTGAACCATCCCCAGTTAAATGTTTTCCTTTATAAGAGTTGCTGTAGTCATGATGTCTCTTCCTAATAATAAAAACCCTAAAACACACACACACACACACACACACATATATATGTATATATATATATACATATATATATATATACCTTTAAAAGATACCTAGAACTACTAATCATTTTAGAAGACTAAAAATCAGTTCATAAGAGTGCTCTTATTGAAGTAATCACAAGAAAAAAAATGACAGGCACAAGTAGGGTTGTGGAAGAATAGGACGCTTTGGCCTTAATAGTAAATACATAAGATGGTACGATCTCCATGAGAAGAGTATAGCAACTCCTTAAAAATTTTAAATATGGTCCAGAAATTTCAGTTATTGGTATATGAGTGAAGGAATCTTCACCAGTGTCTCAAAAGATGTGTGCACAGTGTACTTATAACAGCATTATTCACAAAAGCCAAAAGACAGAAGCAGCACAAATACATATCGATTTATGAACAGATAAGGGTCATCTTATGTGCTTGTGTGTATGCTATAAATTCACAATGTTATACACTCTCTAATGTAACACTTCCATGTAAACCCACAATATAATACTATATCATTCAGTATCATTTACCCTTAGCATGGAGGATCTTCTGACACACAGCTGAAGCATGAAGATACTGTGGGAAATTTAATAAACCAATCTTAAAAAGACACATGCTACAAAATTTCACACATATAAAATCCTAAAGTTGGCCTATTTATATGCACAATAGATAGTCTCAATGGTAATTGTGAAATTGTTATTCATGAGCACAAAGTCTGAGTACAGCAAGACAAATTTTCTATGGATGGATGTTGGTGCTGATTATCCAAAAATTAAAATGTCCTTAGTTGTATTGAATTGCTCATATCAAATACTTTAAATAGTTAATTTTATGCTAGATATTTTATCACAAATAAATACTTTTAAACTAAAGCAAGACTACACTAATTGAAAGTAAATACACAATTCTCAGCCTTATTAGAAGCTGTAACATGTCTCACAAAAGGACAAGAACCAGAATAAATACTGAATGAATGATGAATAAACATATATTTTTCTAAAGCACACACAATATGAATTTAAAAAAATTTTTTTTTTCTTTTCAGGACAGGTTTTCTCTATGTAGCCCTGGCTGTCCTGGAACTTGCCCTGTAGACCACACTGGCGTGAAACTCAGAGATCCACCTGCTGCGACTCTCGAGTGCTGGGACTAAAGGTGTGCACCAACCATCACCTGGCTCACAACATGAAATTTGTACATAATTTTGGTTACAAAGCCACAACATATGTGAAAAATTGAAGAAGTAGCATTCTTATTAAAAACTGGTTGATTAAAAAACAATAATACAATAAGTTAGAAAAACTAAAGATTTTCTATTTGGAAGTCAACAGGATTTTATTATAATTCGTGGGTAACAAAAGAAATCCACAAGGAAATTTAGAAAAGAAGAAAAATCAAACCAAACACTTATAAATGCCATGGTGCCTAATGACCACATTTTCTCAGAGGAAATCATTTCCCGTATTTTTTTCGATAATTATCAGAATGGGCCACAACAAGATCAGCTGCTTTAGTCTAAAGACTACTGAGTTGAAGTAATAAGAGACAATGAGATTGTTGGAGGACACTTCAGTGCCTCTGTGTTTGTCTAAAACCTGGCAGGAAGTTTGCAAACACAAAGGATAACTAACCCAGCTCTTCTGCATGGCAAGAGCAAGGACTAGCCAGGGAAGGCAGATGGAGTCCAGCAGTTAATCTGCTGTTGACTTTCCTCGTAAACTTCAAGTCTTTTTCCTTCTTGTTTTTACCACTCTAACAATATTACAGAGATTCTCTGGTGAAGAGTTCATAAAACCCTCAAATCAGAGCTATCTTTCTGAAAAGTACTCATCCTTTGGGCTTCAAGCAAATATCTCTCTCCCTCTTGCTCTCCTTCCCTCCCCCACCTCTCTTCTTCTTATTTCAACTAAGACTTTAGGAATGCTAAAGAGAAAGTTTAAGAGCCAAAGATAACCTGTAAGAGACCCTTGCCCTAGGCCAAAGTGTCTCCTTGGGATGCTGGGAGTTGTAGTTCTTAGATAACAAGACATCATAAGTTTTTACTTTCCTAAACAAGTTTGTTTGGACCAACTACAAAGAATGTGCTTGATTACACACAGGTGGACAGCACAGAGGCAGGAAATAGGTCACGATTTATGTTTGCCTCTGCATGGACACCATGGGAAATGCAATGAATTACGGGTTTTGCTTTTTAAGTACCTGCAAAAGATGACTTGAAGCCACTTGCTGGGAACCTAGGGGTAGACTTGACCACAGTCCGTATTTTCTGGTCAGTTCTTAAAGCTTGCTTCAAATCTGGCTCAAATTGTGGAACTGGTTTTTCTCTCACAAATTTCAGGATTAACATTTGAAGCCCTGCCGAGAAATAAGAAAGATCATTCCATCCCACATTCTCCGGGTAGACTTTTCACTTCCAATGAATGTATGCTCAAAAAGCCAGATTATAAGCATGTTATAATGAAGGCCTTCTTTTCGTACATCATAAAAGCCTTTTTAGTGTCATATGACATTTTTTCTGCATGATTTCTAGATTATGGTTCTAGGGTACCTGATTTGGATATGGTAGGATCTGACGAGGTCTGTGCATTCCCATTTAAGACAAAGGGTCCTTTGGTTATTTCTGGTTGATTAGAGTTCAACCAAAACCACCAATTTTTCTCTTCTGGCCTGCCTTGGAGCCTGAAGGAACCCCTGGAGATACCACAAGTGAAAAGGAAGAACTTGGCCAGGGTTCCAACACTTAGGCTGTAAAAAAGCTGAGGAATAGTAGGGTGTTATACGACATTGGGTGCAAACCCATGGATTTGGAAAGGCCCAGCACTGATTTGGGAGCCAAAAAAACTCAGAGATACCTGGTCTCTGATGGGTTCTTAGTGGGAAGGCTGGGGAAAAAAGCAGTCTCTTATTTTGTTAAGAATATTTTTTCCTTGATCTGAGTGGTGGACCTCTGAATTAGAGGACTTAAATTGTTAAATGTCTTTGTCTCAAGTTTTCTGTTGTCATTTGGCTCTGTTTCTTGTCTAGTAACTGTATCTGTCCTTATGTATTCTAATTCAGGGGCCACTGGATAGACAAATGGAAATGACCCACTGATCCAAAGCTGGAAATAGCTGAACATTTTAGACATGGGTTATGGTGGGTCTGTGCACAACAAGCACAGATTAGAATGCCCAGGGCCTTGTTTGTGGCCCTGGTGGTCAGCTTTGAAAGTCCTAGCATCCCATACAGAAGCCAGCACCCCTGCAGCACCACTGCCCAGCTGGGGCACCAACTCCAGCCCTGTGGCCCTTATCTGCATACAGCAGAGGCTCATGAGATTGGCCAGCAACTACTCTTACAACCTCTAGCCCTAAAAGAAGCCTCATTTGCTGTCACCCCTGCTTTGAAATTAAAACACTGGAGGATGTAGGGAAAGTTTTGCCTGTCTATTTTATGTCTATGGATGTGTCTATGACTTTTGATGTGCCTTTGAATTTTGAGGTGAACATGAAGCCGAGGCAGGACTGTGTCAGGCTCAGCTGAATGTATGAATGCATGATGAACACCATGTTCTGAACATGTGAATCTTTCTCCTGCCACTAGCCACTTGGACTCAGAATTTATCTCTGGGATTTCTGACCACTAGATCTAATGTAATTTTCTGGCTACAGGATCTAATGAAATAGGGATACAAACATCATTTGGGAATGGGTATAATTATAGTAGATTTATGTTGTTTCTACTTTATTGAAAAGATAGCTTGGGAATTGGGTTATGACTCACCCTTTTTCAAGCCCATGCATGCTTTTAAAGTCTCTGTGTGTGGTATCAAGAGCTATGATAGGAAGAAAAGAGCAAACAAAACAGCTAAAGGGTTATAGATTTCATTTAAGTTCCTAAAACAATCATCTGAACTTTCTATGGTTAAAAAATATGTGTAACAAAAAGTTAATTTTAAAGTTAATAACATGGGATTGGTAATCGGAAATCTATGACTAGGTTATCTTAAAGGAACCATGTGGCATGATTCCATTTTATGATATAAGCAACGTGCTGCTTCTCAAAAGCCTTAGGCAGCCACATTGCTGGCAGCCATATTTGCCTGGGTTAGAGAAGAAAGATGTTATATGACTTCACCACTACCATCTTGATTAAGGGCAACTGCAGCACATGGACTGACCAAGGAGACAACCCGTATCAAAGAAATATCAATTAGAATAGATTTTTGTTTGCTAATTCCTGTCCTGTTATGAAAACAAGGTTTTCAAAAGATAGGATTTAAAAGCAATGTTTGTTTAATTAGGTGTTAAAGCTGCACCTCCATTCATTTGGCCACAAGAGAGTACCTTGCTCGCAGCTAAACTTTGTAACATAAGTGTAACCCAGATGGTATTGGTTTTAAAAACAGGGAAGGGTCATGGTGCCTGTTGGAATCTAGAAGTCAGGCTAAGTACACACCCAAGAGTGGCCCAAGTTCCTTGGAAAAGCCCCAAAGGAATCCTAGATACTGAACATTGAATTGCTGGCCCTGTAGGAACTCAGTTTTACCTTGTGTGGGTCATAGTTGTGCTACCTTCACTCTTGAAATACAATAGCTAATGTATTTTGATGTTGCAGAAGCATATGGTTGAGTTTTAAACTTCTTAAGAAGGAAATTTGAGCCAGGCGGTGGTGGCGCAACTCTTTAATCCCTGCACTCAGGAGGCAGAAGCAGGCAGATCTCTGTGAGTTCGAGGCCAGCCTGGTCTACAAGTGCTAGTTCTAGGACAGGCTCCAAAGCTACAGAGAAACCCTTGAAAAAAAAAAAAGAAAAAAAAGGAAATTTGGGGATCTCCTAGTCTGGTGGACCCCAGAGGTCAAGCACAGCTCTGTCCCAGAAAGACTTATGCCGGGAAGAATAATATCCACTTGCTCACCTGGCAAACCTGGTGTTGAGAAGTCAGGCACCATTCTAATTCTTGGAAGCAGGCTCCTACCCAGCACCATGACAGATGGAGCAGAACAAGACCGGTGGTGCCGGGCAGACAGGCACTATTCTGGTGAACAAATGTATGGTGTGATATGGGAAAGAGAGAGAAAGAAGGGCTCATGTCCTCTGGACAGAAGCAAATCTGAAGACGTGCAAAGATTGAGGAATGGGCTGATGTGGATGGCATGGTTATTTCTGGGCCTGTGCTGCTGCTGGGGCCCATGTCTGGCTTCATGGCCCTGTTACAGCCATGGGCTGTGTTGATTTCTGTGGCTCCTGAGAGGATAGGGTTGTACAGAGTTGGCTCTACTCCCTAACTGACTGCAGCACTAAGGAGAACTCACCCCATCCCTTAATCATTGATGCAGGGAGTGAACTAGCCAGGACCATGCTGGAGACCTCACCCTAGTGACAAGGACAGGGGAAAGCAGGCAGGCTCATCAAGCCTACAACTACCCAGGCCCAGAAATGGGCTTATGAATTGGCCCACCCCAACATCCACCCCATCTATAATGTGCTGGAGCATGAAGGGGCTGGTCCTGCAGACTGAAAACTGAAGATCTCCATGACGCAGGGCAGCAGCAGGATAACCAAGAAGAGTCCCAGTGAGGGCCCAGCATTGATAATGTAGCAGAAACCAGCTTTGAACCAGTCAATAACTGTTTGCAATGAACCCTTACAAGCGAAGATACATGGATAAAAGGGTTTACTATGTGACTCACTGTGTCACATTGCAGTTTCCATAAGATTGATTTTTTCCTTTTTATATCTTTAATATTATTATTTTATTTTGTTTTTAGTGGGAGGTTTCAAGGGCAGAGGGAAGAGATGAAGGGACCGGGAAATGAATAAGATCGAGAGGTAGGGTGTGAAAGATACAAAGAATAAATAAGTGAAGTTAAAAGGAAATTTTGAAGTTTCACAGAAAATGATCAGCCTTACAGACCAGACAGTGTTGACACACACCTTTAATCCCAGTAATCAATGCTACTCTGCCATAGTAGTGATGCACACCTTTAATCCCAGTAATCAATGCTACTCTGCCATAGTAGTGATGCACACCTTTAATCCCAGTAATCAATGCTACTCTGCCATAGTAGTGATGCACACCTTTAATCCCAGGACTAAAGAGGAATGTAAAGTGGTAGGAGTCAACTCTCACACACAGTCTCATTCTGAGATTCCTGAAGGCAGGGTTGTCATTTACTGAGGTGGAGGCAAGAGCCAGTGGCTGACTGCTTTGCTTCTGTAACCTTCAGGTTGAACCCTAATTTCTCTCTCTGGGTTTTTAAAATCATGTTACACAAAAGAACTGTATATTTTTCAAAAAAAGCTTCTAAAAATATTTACATTTACATTATAAGGCTGTGGGACATTATAAGCTTATAAGGTATTTTATTATAATATCTTTGATCTTGATAAATAGATAAATAAAAGGCTAAAAATTAGGGCCACAGCTATTTGCACCAAACATTAAAGACCAGAGTCAGAGGTTTTCCTGTTTTACGATGTGACAAGAGAGTGATCTGAGAAGTCTGACAAATGGCTTCTTCTTACCTAAGTTCTAGTCAGGCTAACAGAGACTGATTTAAGAATGTATTTCTTACCTTCTGTTCTTGATAGCATTGTTAAACTGTAGCTACTTTGGTAAAATGAGTAATACAAGAAGTTATTATATTCTATAATGTTACACTATGTGAAGACAAGGAAAGCCAACATACCAATCTCCATGTGGATCTATTCATGAAAAATCTTCAATTCAGAAGTTGTTATTTTTACTAAGTGGTAAAGATGAATAACATTTAATATGTTCAAACATATACTTGTAGTCATGCTAAGTACTAATGTAATTGATTACAGGAAAAAGTTTTCTTTAGCCTGTACATTTTTTTTCAAAGTTACACCAAAAGCAAGTAACTAAAAAAAAAAAAAAGAAACAAGAGTTTATCTCAGATGTACTTAATAGATAATGATCTTCAAACACGTCAGAGGCTGCTGAATATGGCATTTAAGTTGTTTAAACTCACTGTGTCAGTGACTTCAGTTCCTAGCAGTGACCTCCCCAGTGTCACCAAGAGGATGGGAACTAGGATGACTCCACCTGGACTGTGGTGATGCTAGTCACTGGGAAAGACTACCCCAATGCATTACCTGCTGACAGGACATACCCAAAACTGAGTATAAACAAAACACTGGAGAGTTGATTGCCCTACTTTGCCTAGACAAGTAAGGTATTACCCCCATGTTCCTCCTGTCCAAGAAAGTCCCTCCCCCCCATCTTCTGGGTATGGTGGCCAAAGACTGATGCTGTCCTGGTAGCTCTGCCCCCCCCAAAAGAAGCCATAGAGACCACAGGAGCCTGGGATGACTATCTACCTAATGGACTGGTCTCTGTCATTTTAACTGACACCTAGGCCATTTGGATTATATGTTCTGTTATAATTTATCCTTATCAGATCTCTGATGGAATTGATGGCTAGACTTATTGTAGCTTTGTCTGCTTGGAAACAGCAGGCAACCAGCTCCTTCTAGACAGTAACTCTGATGTCAGCTATTACAGGGATTTCGGTTTTTCTCCTTCTGCTAATTACCATTAGCTTTTGCATCATTGATGCCTTAACTAGGTGATAATTCCTATCTGAGTATCATTAAGCTGATGATTATTAGATCCTAATACAAACGAGTACCAATGACAGAGACAAGGATTTAAATCAAGATACAACTCAGTGGGTGAATGTAAAAGCCCAATCTATAAGCCCCTCCTGCACAAAGACAAATAACTTCCTGAAATGCTGGGAGTTGTAGTTCTTATAGAATAACAAGCCACATGTTTTTACTTCCCTAACAAGTTTGAGCCAGCTACAATGAATATGCTTAATCACATGCAGGTGGGCAATATGTAGGCAAGAAATATGTCAGGTTATATTTGACCCTGATTGGATCTGATGGGAAATGCAGTGAATTATAGGTTTTGCCTTTTTAAGCCACTGCAAAATATGACTTGAGGACACTCACTGGGATCCCAGAGGTTGATCTGACAAGAGTCCATTTTTCTATTCATATCTGAATTAAAGTTTGCTTCAAATTTGGTTCATAGTTGTGGAACTAGTCTTTCTCTAGCGAATCTCAAAAGTAACAAGAGTGCTTTCCTTCTTCCTTCAGTATCAATGTCAAAAAAAAAGAAATTATCATGCCCGAAAGTAAATAATATCAGATACTGACATGCACAGAAGATTTTTAAAACACAATAAAATAAAAAAGTGTTATTTGATAGGACTTTTAAAGTTTATAGATTTCTTGTTATTAGAGTGAGTCTCATGATATCCCATGATGCATGCTTGGGTTCTTTGTATAATGAATAAATAACAAGACATGTTTTACTGGAGAGCCTAGGTTCCCTTTCAAAACTTTTTAATCTTATTGATAAAATAATTTAAAAACAGAATTACAAGGAATCTTGAAGAACATTTTATTAGAACTTGAGAGAAAAATGTCAACCAGGAAATCTATAAATCTAAAAGCTCTTAGAAGGAGTGAAAAAAAGGAAGAAAAAGTCTGTTTACTTAGAGGTGACAATAGAGGCCTGCAATCAACTGGAGAAAGTTAGGGAGTGATGGACTCCCAAGATATAAAGCACAGTATCTCATAAAAGGGATAATTTTTTTCTCCCATCTTCTTATCAAGGCTTCAGGAAAATCGGTTTTCATGAGTAGTGGGCTCTTGTCCAGGTGATTGACAGTTGCGGTGAAATAATTTGTTAGAGAAGATAGTTGTATACAACGTTCTGATATAGAGGGCAGGTAAGGATGTTGTGTTTCCACCTATGATCAGAGGTAAAGCTTAAACCAGGAAACCTTTGTATTTTAATATAGTAAATAAAGATATGTTTCAAAGCTGATCATGGCATATGAATCCATTCACAAATCCTGAAAGCCAGAAAATTCCTCTCTGATGCCTAACAATCCGACAAAACTTATCAAAAAAGGCACAGGTTAATAAATTTAAGGATGAAGTATAACATATCAGCACAAATTATGCAGGTATTAAAACCCAAGAGAGACTGTAAGCATTCTGAAAAATAATGTCATATTAGAAATTACAAATGACCTGGGAGATGGTGGCACACACCTTTAATTCCAGCTCTAGGAAGGCAGAGGCAGGCAGAACACTCAATCAGAAGTAGAGAGGGAGGAGTGCAGACATAATTGTGCTCAGTTTAATTTTCCCATTTTACAAAACCCAGGATCCCAGGCAACTGCTGTAGGTAAGTCTTCCCAAATCAGTTAACATAATCATAATAGCTTCCCACCAACAACCCCAGAACTGCAACTCCTGTTATAATAATGTCTCTCAAGTAGAAAATCCACGCTAATCATCAGAAGTGAAACTTGAAAAGTGACACCTTGAACATTTTATAATTGTCATTGGGAGAAATTCTAGGAAACTGAGGAAAAAATAGAATTATATTTGTTAGTTATAATAATTATAATTAAATTAGGAAGAAGAGAGCTATGTTCTCCATCCTGACTGAATACTTTGAAAAAGTTTTTTGTTTAAACTTTAAAAGTTTTTAAACTTTTATTTTAGTATGTGTGTATGTGTGTGTGCATGTGTGTGTGTGTGTGTGTGTGCATGTGTGTGTATGTGTAAATGCAAGTGTATCAGTATTTCTAGGGAGCAGGGATGAGTTTCAGGGGTTTGTTCTCAAATTCCACATGGGATCGAAGGATTTATCTCAGGCTGTCTGATCTGCATGGCAAGCATCTTCCAGCTGTACCTTCTTGATGACCCTTGTGTTTTTTAAATTAACCATTTTAGAATTCTCAGTTGTTCACTTTTAGTGTAAACAGATATTTCTAAAAATTCCAAATGAAGGAATAAAGTTTTCAGTCATGCTTTTCCAACTATTTGAAAAGGACCATTTCATATTTCCATGTGACTCTTGCTTGAAACACACTTATGACATTTAAAATCACTTAAATACATATTTATAATGCATTTTAAATAGACACATATCATCATAAAACAGGATTCTTGACAGCAAAATTAGATGCATTTTCTACCTCCAAGCATGCTTGCAACAATGGGCTGTCCCATGGTCTTTGACTCACCTGTCTCATACAATTGTCTTTCTGAGTGTTACCTGGAAGGGCATAGACAGAACATGTTTTGTAAAGCTCACTCTGGTCTTTTCTATCTTTTTGGGGTTTGTGCGCTGGTCTGGACAAGCAGATTTTTTTTCTTTTGCAGTAACATTGTTATTGCTTTTCAGCTAGTTGGCTTTTATTTTTGAGATAGCATATTCTATATAGCCTTGAGCTTCCACTCTTCCTGTCTCATGCTCTCATATGCTAAGATTTTAACCATGGCCAACTAATTTTTAAGCAAATTTTTACCATGTGGTCATATGCCTACCTATACAGATTTTATGCCTATAATACAACACGTTTTCAAGTGAGCCCATTGCCATGTTGTGAACGCAGGCTAGATTAGCCTATAGTATAACACATTTTTTTAATTTTTTAAATTTTTTTGCATTGAGATTGGTAAATTTTATTAAATTTAAGAAGTAGTGAGTTAAGAAATAAAATTAGTGATAGAAACAATACAAAATTCCAAGAAATATGTAATCAAAGAAGCATGTAGAAAATGAAGAGTCAATAAAATTGGGTAAAACGTTAGAATAATCTACGAATACCTAGATAAAGTTCCAAAATAATAAAAGTATCGAAAATTATTTAATAAACTGGACTTCATTTTTTTGTATGCCTTTGAAATTTTTTTAATGTCAGATGTCAGTTTAGATAATCTCTTTCAAGAAAAACAATTAAATGAGAGAGAGAGAGAGAGAGAGAGAGANNNAGAGAGAGAGAGAGAGAGAGAGAGAAAGAGAGAGAGAAAGAGAGAGAGAGAGAGGGAGAAACACACAATAAAAATAAGCCCATGGCTTAACATAGAAGGTGTTATGCCTGTGTGCATAGAAGACAGAACCTGAGAGTAAGTACTCAGGTTGAATGATGCAAAGTTTCATTTTAGGAAATGTTCAAGTTCAAAAGGATACATTCTTCTTCATAGATTAAAGAAAATAATTTTCCAAGAAAATGTATGTAGTTGTTATCTCTACTATCACAAGGAAATAGCCATGTTGTGAACACAGGCTAGATTAGCCTACAGTATAACACATGTTTTTAAGTGAGCCTACTGCCATGTCGTGAACATAGGCCAGATAGGCCTGGCTCTCCAATTTCCATCATCTATCCATGTTTAGACCATGTCTTTATTGTGGTAACATGTTTATCTTTCTCTTTGGTGCCCTCCACCTCAGAGAATGGCTTTCCACAATGGACTTATAGACAGACCAGTGTGTTGTGGTTAGGATATTTAAATGTTCCCATGTAATAAAGTTTTGGCTCCAGTCCATGACACTACAGGGATGGGTAGAAGCCATAAACAGTAGATCTTAGGAAAGGCACACTGAACCTTGTTTGCAGTGTGCTATTACAGAAAATTTCTCATACTGTGTGAACATGAGTCACTGTGATTGGTTTAATAAAGAGGTGAATGGCCAATAGCTAGGCAGGAGGAAGAATAGGCAGGACATCTGGGCAGAGAGACGGAAGAGTAGATGAATTTGCCGGAGGTGTTACCAGCCTTACTCAGAGAAAGCAGAATGGAAAGTATAGAGTAAAGGCAACTCAGCCATGTGTAAGTACGTGGATTAACTGATACGGGTTAATTTAATTTATAAGAACTAGTTAGGAACAAGCCTAAGCAAAGGCTAAACTTTCATAATTAATAAAAACTCTCCATGTGGTTATTTGGCAACCATCTGGCAGGGCAAGAAAGTCCCACTACAGTATGCCCTTGATGGGAATGTTGAAAGCACAGACATTTCTGTCTTCCTGTCTCTTTCCTCCAAAAAGAGAGCAGCTTTGCTCCATGATGTGCTCCCACCATGATGCACCACTTCACCATAGACTCAAAGCAACACAAATGCAAACCTCTGAAACCCTAGTCAAAATAAGTCCTCCCATCTTGTTTGTTAGTTTTTTCATTGTTTTGTTTTCTCTTTGTTTTTTGTTTTGTTGTTGTTTTTGTGACAGGGTTTCTCTGTAGCTTTGGAGCCTGTCCTGGAACTTGCTCTGTAGACCAGGCTGGCCTTGCACTCACAGAGATCCGCCTGCCTCTGCTTCCCAAGTGCTGAGATTAAAGGTGTGCACCACCACTCAGCTAGTCCTTCTGTCTTTTCTGCTCTTTGGCTTATTCCTGTATCACAGGAACAGGATGCTGATTAACCCTCAATCTTATGTGGACTTTTGTCTGTCCTACCCAAAAGACTCTATCCTCAGAAATATTTCTGAAATCATAATGATATCTTTGTGCTTTCTTGATACAGCATTTTTGTAAAATTTCATTTCTATTCCTCTAAAATTCATGTCTAAAGATATTCTTAGGAATTGTGACTTTAAAGTTCATGTCTTGTACTATTTTTTTCCTGACTCCCACTNCCTGTAAGTCTGTCACCCTCTATCCAGACATAACCCCGCAGGAAGGAGCACGTGCTAAGTATATTCTGTGGGGTACAGGCATAAGACCTCCTGTTTTCCTCCAGTGTACCTTTGACACTTTTACAAATGCATCACCCAGAGTCTAGGGCCCTCTTGGGGTCCTTCTCCCTCCTCATTCCTCGTAGCTTAGCAAGCTCACCTTCCTGTGCATACACTTTCAGCTTCCTGCTTTCATGGGCTCAGAGACGAAGTTCCTTAATGCAACACACACACACACACACACACACACACACACACACACACACATCCAATTATCCAATGTTGAAAGAAAGCAGACAAATCGGCTAGACCTTTCCCTTGAATTCCTAAACACTGGTGTGGGTCATTTCTCTTCACAGATTATTTTGAGGCTAGTTTACACATTTCTTCAGTACATTTGTTACCTGTAAAAGTGCTAAGTGGTGACACACTCATCTCTTGCAGTTGAGTCAGATGTATCAGCATAATGATTCAACTCAGGCTAAAAGGCAGAGTCTACATGGGGTAGGGAAAAGTAGAGGGGATAATAATTGCCCCGATACCCGGCTCTGGGGCTAGTTGCAAGTCCTCTCTCTGGTTTATTACATCATCAGTGCGGATGGTGTTACTGCCTCAGCCTCCTAGCTGTGGTCTCGAGGAAGCTAATTAACACAATATAGCACACAAAAAGCAAATAGCAGCAACACAGCCCCTCAGAACTGGTGCTGCGTCCACCTGCACTGAAAATGCTTGTGTCCTTCAATACACACTCCTTCACTATCATTGATCCTTTGAGTCTCTAATTCTGAGCTTCACAGGTATGGAAACATGATACACAGTCATTAGGGATCCCTTTATGGAAAGTTTTTAACTGTGACCTGGCTGTATCCTCAGAATCAGACACACAGACCAACTCCAGTGTGAGAGTCTAGAAAGTATAGCTATGAAAGAGTCACTCTATAGAGTTGAACAAGGAGCCCAACTCCAGTGTGACACTCTGAGAAGCAGTAGATTCTATAGCTCTACTCTTGATGAACTCTTCAGCTTTCAGATCTATTGACAGTGAATTCTGTTGCTGAACCTACACCTTTAGAGTGAATTTGTGATAAATGAAGAGAACATATGACTAACTGCTGTGCAGCGTAACATGTGTGTAGCATAACATCCACCAATACAACGTATGGGTTTTCTGGAGAGCTTCTAAAACGTAAAAGGCCTTTACTGTTTTACTATTTTCTTGATGATTGAAATATAGATTTAATGGCGAAAAACTTCAGTTGCCACATTAGATCACATTTGCAAACACATTCCTGAAGTAGCAGAGGAGACTTGAACCCTTCTACCAACTGGTCTTCACATCCTATAAGAAAGAATTCAATGTCTTGTGATTGACACATTCTTATTTTTCATTTTGGTTGCATGGCTTAATGCAACCTAATCAGTAATAAGGTGGTGGAAGAGTAGGGAAAAAGACAGACAGACATATGAGAGGGAAGGGAGAGAGGTGGAGAGAGAGGGAAATTAACGTTCAAAAAATTAGATGACAGAAAAAACTTTCCACCTGCACTACAAACAGCAAACAGGGAGAGAACCCCTGGGTATTCAAACATGGAAGAGTTGGGTACACTGTAAAATGACCTACAAACGGGCTTGAGCACCATGGCCCAGAGATTTTGCAGCCAATTCCCTTTCCCTGTTCACTAGCCCACTTTTGTTCTCAGGAGTACTTCCCATTGATAAACTATCTCTGTTTTCTAACCACGTGTCTCAGGTGCAAGAACCTTGAAGACTCTGGCAGGTGTCCTGAGATTCAGACTCAAGCCTGAAAATGCTAATTTGCTTCATTAATTTTACTCTGAAGTTACATTGTATTTTTCATCTTCTGCTAATTATTTAATGTACGTTCACAGAGAAGAAGAGTTCTAAAATTTAAAACACAGGAGTTCAACACACTCGGCATGTATAATTAGATGTCTGTCTTTAAACAATTTCATATTCAATACATGAATTTAACAAGAAACTTTCTTGCTTAACCACAAATCTAGTATTATTTGGGTCCTCTATCTAAGTTTATACTACCCTATCATCTTAAACAATACAAAAATCTTGCCTACACTTTGGTGTAGCCCCAAGTTCACTATATTCATAGACTTGTAAAAAATATTTCTTATTTTCTCTGAAATATTCTTTTGTTTAAAATGCTGCTGAAAGTTCTTGAATTATGAATGTCACAAAGCATTTTTTTTAGTAATTTTTGTAAGTTAGGTTCTTTGTCATTTGTAGCCACAACTTCCAAACAGAGTCTGTTGATACTATAATAAGCTGTCACTGCCTCAGTGTGAAAACCAACACCAGTACCGCAGGATCAGCAGTCAGTGCCATCCAGATCCTGCCGGCTTGTTCTGCTCTCTGTACGCTCTTTTTCCCCAACCATGACTCAGAGTCTATCAGTGATGATACAAACAAAAAGAAAGAAAGGAAGGAAGGAGGGAGGGAGGGAGGGAGGGANAAGGAAGGAAGGAAGGAAGGAAGGAAGGAAGGAAGGAAGGAAGGAAGGAAGGAAGGAAACTCATGTGATATTTAGTTAGAATGCCATTTGAAATGTCCAGTATCCAATAAGAATGGTCCAGTCTGCCACTGTGTTTGTTGATAAACCATACAATCCATGTCCAATGTCTGATGACATCCTCCAGTATATATTAAGTATTCTTGGAATATGATGCAGCCTCCTTTATGTCTCTACAGTCATCTTTCAGTGTCTATGGAGTCTCCCTTTCATGGTCCATGATGTTCTCAGTGTGCCTACCATCCTTATAACCATTCCTGTAGAGTCCTGCTGCTTTGTCTAAGCAGCTTGCTATATAGATATAGATATAGATATAGATATAGATATAGATATATACAGACTTGTTGTATGTCTATGCAGATCTGCTGCAGTGTCTATGCACTCTTGCTTTCAGTGTCTGTAGAAATGCTTCCGTTCTTATGCATATCAGTGTCATCTTAGTGTGTGCATGTGCAATCCTCCATCAGAGTCTATGGAGTCCTCCTCAATGTTTCTGCAGTTTTCCTTTCATTTGCTATGCAATCTCTGTGGTTATGTAGACTTATTTCATCTATAAAGACCTCCTTCCCTAACTATGAAAAGCTCTTTTAACATCTATGCAGTCCTTGGGAATGTTTATACAAAACTCATGGATCTATGCATTCATTCAGCCATGTCTCTGCAGCAGCCATGTCTCTTGCCAGCATTTATGTAATATTCCTTCAGCATATATGCAGTACTCCTGAGTGTCTATGTAGTCCCCTTTCAATGTCTATACAGTCCTTCTGAATGTTGATGCACTTCTCATGGGTGTCAATGCAATCACACTTTAGTGTCTAAGTAAACTTTCCTGGCATCTACATAGACACTTTGCAGTGCTTCTGCAGTCCTTGTGTGTGTCTAGGCAGAATTCTATGTATCCTTTTATTCATGTCAGTCTGGAAGTCTTTATAAGTGTCTATGCAGACTTCCTTTAGGATCTATGTAGTCCTCCTTAGTGATGTAGTTCCCATGGATGTTGATACAATCAACCTTACAATGTCAATGCCATCTTCCCTTATATCTATATGGACCCCTTTCAGTGTCTATGCAGTCCTATGAATATCAATGCAGATATCTATGTAGTCCCTTTTTGGTGCCTATACAGTCCTGCTTCAAGTCCATGCAGTTCTCATGTCTATGCAGTTGTCCATGTCTAAGCAATCCACCTTAAAATACTGTACTCTTATGATCTGTCCTGTCAACTGGTTACCCTGTTCCTTTAAGAGCCAAGTCATGTTCATGCCCCCTTCGGCAAGGGCAAGCAGATCTTCCACTTCCTCCAGCCTGCCCTCTTCTGTCTTTCTCTTCCTGGCCCTCTCTTGAAGAGGTGGCTGCTGCCTCTCTCTTTCTCCCCCTCCTCTCTCTCTCCCTCCCTCTACCCTTCCCCTTCACTTCCATAACCCACTAAATATACTCTATACCCAAACTCTCTCTCTAGCATATCAGTCTCTCACCTGCCATGGTCTTCCACCTGCCTGGGACTTAGGTTGTGGGACTTACTGTCCCTTATGGCCCACCTCTGAGCCTCAGGGAACTGCTGCCCCTTTGGGTCACCAGCCACTGCCGTGGTCAGGACACCCACTCTTTCATAGAAAATAACATTGGTGCTGTATGACTTGGCCAGGCTCTCTCCACGTTCCCTCTCACCCATGGGTGGGCTGCTTGAGGACACATGGGGACCCTGGGTTCATACCATTGTTGCAAACGGTAAGGCTCCCTTCTCCAAGTCAATTAACAATTTCTCCGAACCCAAGGACTTGACTGTTGAGCTCTCAGCAACCCACTGGTTTTCCTAGAAATGGTGGGAAAGCCCCCAACCACAGCCTTCAAAACTATGGTTGAGCCCTTCTCTGACATTCACCTCTGGTTGATTCCCATAGCTAAGAATGAGACCAGACCACCTGGGGTGTTTTTCCCACCATTAGAGCCATTTGGATCTCCTAGTACTGAGCTGAGTGCATTCTAAGTGATGTATTCATTTTGAGGCACAGAGTCCTTTGGATTTTTCAGGTTTTTGTTTTTGTTCTTACTGTTGTTTCCCTTTTGGACCACTTATAAGTGATCCATGCTGGGAGAGACTGCCTGGGGCAGCCTCTAGCCCCTGGCTTCTGAGTTGCCTGGAGCAAAACCAGTCAGGCTCAATTACCAACCCTGACTACAGAGTGAAGACATTCCCCTGCTGGACCTTGAGGGTTGCACTGTTTTCGTCATCTTCATGTTTTTAGCTATTGGAAACAAGCCCTCAAAAGCTATCAGCCACCTACCTGTAAACACTCTGTCAGTGTCCAGCTGGCTCTGCTTTTCCTTTCTTTGTGCAGTCCCATTCCCACCTGCCTGGCAGTATCTCATGCCTATCTACTTTTCCTTTTGCTGGGCAGCCCCTTTCCCACACATCTGTGAGCACTCTGTCTTCTTGCTTCTGTTGGACCACAAGTCAGCTGTTTCCAGTTCCAGCATTTGTTCCCTGCCGTAGCTCATGGTGCTAAGTAATTTTCCTCTCTACTTCATGTATAAAAGAATGTGTGAATGCTGTGGCCGCATGGATGTAATTCTATTTTAAATGTATGTTCTACACAGCCTTATGTCTCTCTTGTTATTATATTTAAAACTCCAATGGTCTAAAAAGAGTGGTTTCTCAATACAACACATGATTGTCACCATTTTGACTGAGGTCAGATGACCTCACTGCCATCATAACTGAGGGTCAGTTCAGACCAAGTCCTGCCATCTTACTGACTTATTCCCTGTCTAGTCCCACAGTTTACTTATGTTTTTGTCTTTTAATTCCTCTTACTGACTCTGTTACATGTATGCTTTATGCAGTGGCGTGGGTATTGGTAGGGCCCACCAGAAGGATCCATTTTGCTCAACTCCTGTTTAATGTGTGTGTGTGTGTGTGTGTGTGTGTGTGTGCATTCATGTGTCTTGAGTTATGTTTACTGTTAAACATTATAAATGTCTGTCCATTATATCTCATTCCAGATTAAGAAAACAATGAGTCTCATGTTTTAAATTGGTATGTACTCTTAAATCTCTTGTAAAAATATGGTATATTTAATCCAACACTGCTTTAAAATATATTATGCTGTTCTCTACTGTTATCTGTTCTACCATTAAGCTTCTTTTGCAAGCAACTTTTTCTTCTTTATCTTTTACAAGTAAAAATCTTACCTGTTAAGAGCACGTGCAGTCAACCTTTGACTCAGTTCTCCAGGCAGATCCTATACTGTAGCTATAACTTATCTATAACAGATAAACAGCCCTCAACTACTTAGAGATCTGGGAATATGGCATTTAAATGTTTAATGATTAAAAGACTTCATAACAGAGAGAGACAGGTTGGTTCCTAGCAGCAGCACTCTACTCCCTCCAAAGAAGACAGAAGACAGACAGGTACAAAACAGCATCCATCTGCAATTCACTTCATTAACTGCCAAACACTGATCACTGGGAAAAACTGCCTTTCACCTAAACTGAAGATCTCCAGACGGTGAACAGAATCACTGGAATCAACATCCTAGCTGCTCAGGTCAAGGTAGGCTTGTCTTCCTACACATTTTTTAGTCAACAGAACCTTCTGGAGCCTGGCTGGCCCTGCAATAAACAACAAAAGGCAAATACGGCCCTCAATGACCATGGAGGATCCTGAGGAGTAGCTCTAGGTAACAAACAAGTAAGTTCTCTATTGTTCTTTCATAAATAACTCAAGTAAAATTTTATCCTTCTCAAAGATCTCATGGTGCAGTTTGACAGCTGAAAGATTTTGTCGTGTTGTAGGGAAGCCCCTGGTTTATTCCCAGTGGCTCAACCCCGAAATAATCACATAGAGACCATAATATTTGCAATACTATTTGGCCAATAGCTTAAGCGTATTTCTGGCTAACTCATATCTTAAATTAACCAATCTCCATTATTCTGTGTATTACCATGAGGCTGTGGCTTACTGGGTAAAATTTTGTCATCTGTCTCTGGCAGGGCTACATGGCTTCTCCCTGACTTCACCTTCTTTCTCCTAGCATTTAGTACAGATTCCCTGTCTAGTTCTACTTTGCCCTATGAATAGGACAAGGCAGTTTCTTTATTCATCAATGGTATTCACAGCATACAGAGGGGAATCCCACATCACCTCCCATTTTCTGTTTAAATAAGAAGGAGGGTTTTAACTTTAACATAGTAAAATTACATATACAAAACAGTATCAAGGAAGAATTAGAGTAATAATATTTATATTTATTTTATTTTTATTATAACTAAGGAAAACTGTTGTAGGGAACAGGGCCCCTTGTTCCATCCCACCCATCTAGATTACAGCCAAAATAATCACACAGAAGTTGTATTAATTAAATACTGCCTGGCCCATTATTTTTAGCCTCTTGTTGTCTAACTCTCCTATATTAGTTTAACCCATTCTTAATAATCTGTATATCCCCAAAAGGTCGTGGCTTACCGGGAAAGATTTTAACCAGCATCTGTCTCAGGCAGGAGAATCATGGCGTCTGCCATACTTTTCTTTTTTTTTTTTTTAGCATTTTGTTTTGTCTACTCTGCCTACCTAAGTCTGCCCTATCAAAAGGCCAAGGCAGTCTCTTTATTCAACCAATGAAAGCAACACATAAACATAATAACCTCCTACACCATTTCCCCTTTTCTGATTAAACAAAAAAGAAAGGCTTTTACTTTAACACAGTAAAATTACATATAACAAAACAGTTATCAAGGAAGAATTAAAGTTAAAATATTTATATTTATTTTATCTTTTATCATAACAAAGGAAAATGATAACTATAACTATCTATCTATTTTTTAACTCCATTAAAAACTCCAGAATGATATAATATTACCTAAGTAAACAAGAAGTAAGCAACTTCCAAACACTAGAAATGACAGAGACATCTTGCTGCCTGGACAGGTTACCCAAATTTTTTTTGTACCGTAAGAGCATCCATCTTTAGCCTACTGGCCCATAGTATCCAGCAGACATTTTTATGAAATAGGGAATTTTAAAGCCAGTTTAGTCACTTTTTTTGTATACTGTAGAATGTCTTACAGACTCTTTTATGAAGCAGGAACCATGAAGGACCATCGTACCTTTAGGCAAGTTTAGCAGTCCTCCTTCTTTGGGTTTTTTTATGTCCAGTTTATGTAACAGTCCAGGCAAGAGGAGTTTTTTGTCCAAATGTCTAACCAACTCCATAAGGAGCCTCTTTGATGCTCATCTTTCTCTTGAAGTAGATTGGTGCTGCCAGGAGCAGACGTGTATCCCAGTCATGAAAAGTCCTAAGTTATTAAAACATTAAATGCCATATTTTATAGTCTTTGAAAGATATGAAGAATGCCTAAACTATAACTATGACTATTTATTCTTCAACTCCATCAAAGATTCCAGAAGGATACAATATTACCTAAATAAATAGGAAATGCATTGTAAGCAATTTCAAAAACTCTCGAATTGACAGAAACATTTTGCTGCCTGGACAGTCACGCAAAGTTCTTCTATATTGTTGGGGCATCCATCTTCAGCCTATAGGTCCATAGTATCTGGCAGACTTTTCCATGAAGCAGAAAATTGGAAGATTTGTTCTGCCTTGTAATGGCAAGGCCCATCAGTTGCTTTCTTCTGNGTCCTGCAGAATGTCTGGAAGACTCTTTCATGAAGCAGGAACCACAAAGGATGGTTTCACCTTTAGGCAAGTTCTCTGTGGGTCCTGCACATCCAGTTCACACAGTATACCATCAAGCAGTCCAGGCAAGAGCAGTTTCTTGGCCAAATGGCTAACAAACTCCATAAGGAGCCTCTTTGATGACCATCTTCCTCTTGAAGTAGACAGGTGCTGCCAGGAGCAGATGTGTCTCATTGTCATAAAAACTCCTAACTTTTTAAAACATTTAAAATGCCATATTCTGAAGGTCTCTGGAAGATTTGAAGAATAACTATCTAACTGAAATAAATCTCTATGTATCTAGAAAACCTAACTAACATGACGACAATCTTGACTATTATAGATAACTATCTATTAATCTAAATTTTTAATTATAGATTATTTAAATGAGTTTCACAAACATTATACCATAATCAAGAGCAGAAACATACATATACCAAAATTGACCTAAAACTTTTATCAATAGAGTGAGATCGATACTAATGTATATCTCTATAGCACATCCCCCCTTTAAATGTAAACAAACATTTATAAACAATATTTGAGAATTTGGGTGTAGTTCTCTCTAAAGTGCTTCCTGATTTTGATTGGTGAAGTAATTTTTGGGGGGTATTCACAGAAACTTTTCAGAGGGTCTTGGTCCATCAAATCATGTTAGTCTGGAATTAACCCACAGGTTCTCATCTTCTGTGGAAACAAAAGAAGAACCTCTTTTCCAAAGGAACATATCCTTAGACTCAAATTTGAAAGCCAAGATACCTTTATGTTCATTTAGCTTACCATTCTCCAGAGTCAAATGTCTCTCCATAGTCAAAAAATTCAAAGAAAACACAGTATACATAATCCAGATTCTCTGTGTATATTCCATTTTTTCTTAGCCCACAGGGTCTTCTGAAGCCTGGCAGGACCTGTGTTAAACAGAAAAAGGCAAATACAACTCTCAAAGACAATGGAGGACCCTGAGGAGTAGCTCTAGGTGGCCAACTAAGTAAATTATCTGTCATTTTTAAATAAATAACTCAAGTAAAATGTTATGCTTTTCAAAAATCTCTGATGTAGTTTGACAGCTGAGAGGCTTTGTTGGTTTAAAATTTTCAGCAAGATACAAATTTTCAAAATTCTTACACTGATTTTTATAGTCTTAAAAATACTTTTCATTATATAAAAATATCTGTCACAGTCATTCTGGTATAAATATGCTGCTGTTTAAAACTTATGTTTCTACAAACCCCCAAATTCTTATGAGTTCCAGGGAGCTGAATTGAACCATCAACTTAAGTAGGTAAAATATACTCCTCTCAATTCCCTGGTCTTAAATTTTTTTTCTCCTTAAACTTAAAGTTGTCTTCTATTCTGCTAATACCTTGCTAGGTCTAAGAGACACTGGACAATTCCATACTATAAACCCTAGACAGGAGCAAAGAGACCAGCTACCCCAGGATGTGATCAGCACCCAGCTTTCTCAGGTCTCCACCCCCCTGCAAGACAATGCCCACAAAGAAGCAGAAAGAAGTCTTGAGATTCTGCAGTCCCAATTTCTTTAACCTGTTGTTCCTAACTTCCCATCTTTTATTATAAGAAAAATATGGGAATGCTATTATCTGTACTGTCAACTGTTTATTCTGTCCCTTTAAGGGACAAGCCCTACTTCCTGCTTCCATAAGCAGGGGCAAGATGATTTTCAACTTCCTTCAGCCTGAACTTTCTCTCTCCCTGTCCTTCTTCTGAAGAGGTGGCTACTGCCTCTTTCTCTCTCCCCACATCTCCCCTACTCTCTCGCCCTCTCTCCTTTCCTCTTCCCTTCCATAACCCACTAAATAAACTCTATACCCAAACTCTCTATATGGCATATCTGTCTCTCACCTGTTATAGTCTCCCTCCTTCCTGGGACCCACCTGGGACTCAAGTGGTGTTACTGGCTGATCCTGGTGGCCCTCCACTGGCCCTTGGGGAACCACTGCCCTTTTGGGTCACTGGCTGCTGCCCCACTTGGAACACCTGCTGTTTTTTAGAGAATGCTATATATGATCCTCCATTCTAAGTGTAAACAGCCAATAAAAGGCTAGAGCTAATGAGGCAGACAGTAATTTAATTAATACAATTTCTGTGTGGTTATTTCAGGGGTTAAGCTAGCCAGGTGGCAGGACACAGCCTGTTCCTCCTAAAACAAATTCTAATACACAATGCAGAGTAAATGCTAATTAAACAGCTTTATACTAGGTTGTTTCTTCAGTATTAACAAAAGATATGCTCATAATGCTGCAGGTGCAATGCGTTTCTTAATGTTTCTAATCTATAGTTGATTCAGTTTGTAAATGCACAATATACATGTACCCAAAGGCATTTGGGTTAATCAGAAACAGTAAACAAATACAACCAAGGTAGATGAATGAGTTTATTGGAACAGAGGATCTATCTGATCAATAGAAAATAGAAAAACCCAGTGGTCTTAAAAATAAGAGCATGATTAATCCAAGTGAAAGAGAGTGAGGGAGAGAGAGAGAGAGAGAGAGAGAGAGAGAGAGAGAGAGAGAGAGAAAGTTTGCTTTGTGTGTGTGTGTGTGTATGTGATTTTGTTTCATGCAGGATAAGTAGACTTAATGGGCTAAAGCTTTTTTATTAACTATTTGAAAAGTTGAAGTAGAATCCACATATAAAGTTTGAGTGTTGGTGTGGGGATGAGGCTCCTCAGTGAAGACGCAGCAGAAAATACATCTATGCACTGGATGGAACACAATAGTTACAGCATGGACTGTGAAATAGAAATATATAAGAAACAAGCAGACAGAGGTGTAGAAGAGAATAACCAAATCAATAGATAATGGAGAGAGAAATATACAAGGTGAAATGATGAGCTACAGTTCTTCCTGGATGACTCCCTGGTTCACCACTGTGGTCCAAATACCACTTACTAGGCCAAGCAGACATAGAGTCCAGGTGACCCAAGACTGGATGAGCTATCCCTGGTCACAAAATGCCAAAATTATACCACCCCTGACACACACACAGAAGCTAAAGTCTAGGTAAGTTGTCAAGTTATGGTCCTTTGAATCTGGAGCCTAACATCAGGTTTTCAGCATCTGGGCAAGCTGCACATTGAACAGTTGATTACCACCTCGGCACTTAGATGAGCTATCTTCTTGTCTGTTTTTTCCACAGGGAATAGTCTCCACAGTCAGTGGGTCAGGCTGGCATACCCACTCTTCTCCAGGAAGATTCAAGCAGAGCATTAAATTTAGAGCTGTTGGTGTCATATGAGGGGAACCTATGCAGAGGTTGTTACTAGGAGCACTATTGATAGAAGAATTCACTTTCTTCTCACTAGTCCAAAGACAACCATCTTCAAACTCATTGCCTCTCTATGTTGGCTTATTTTGACTTTTACAGGCCAACACTTTGGCACTTGCTATAATGAGACTTGTCCTAGCCAGCTGTCTTTCTCCTGCTGTAGTTCATATGCAAAAGCCTCTGCTGTTCTGTTGTCAGGATGACTCACTGTTCTTTAAGCTCCAGCTGTCTTATACAATGCAATCAAATCCACTACATAAAGCCCACACATACCTGCTCCTTGTTCTTTTCCTTACTGCATTCTTGAAGCATCAGCTTTACTGGGCCCTGGCAAGAGTCCCAACCAAGTCCCAGTAGATTAATCCATGTATCCCTTTCATTGAATCCTGCCTGCCTTGTATCCTATTGTAGTTAGGTCAATTCTGAAATGTGCTTTCATCTAGTCTTACATTCAGTAGCATGTCCAATTTCTGCTCAGCCAGAAAATGTTCAGTTGTAAGTAAAATTCACTGCACACTAGCATATTCAAAATGAGAATGTTGTGGAAGAAGAAGGAGGAAGAGGGGAAGAAGAAGAAAAAGACAGGGAAAACACAGAAATAATTCCTAGACTTCATGGCCAAGAGGATCTGACTGTTGACAAACTATTAGGGAACAGAGATACACTGCAAAGATGGACCTGTACTGGTATATTTTATTTCTAACTTGTGCTTGCTCCACTGGGAACAATGGTCCTGAGTATACTTGTATGATATTGCTGTTTAAAGCCTGATGAAGTCAGAAGGCTTAAGATAATTCTGCTTATTGAGATCATGTTATTGCTTCCAAAAGAACTCCGACATCATTTGAATCACATCAACCTCATTCCTAGTCATCAAGCATGTTGCTACAGGATTCAGGTACTTCCTACTTACGGTCTAACTGACAGTGTCCCCAACTCTCAAGTGATGATGTTCAACAATAGATAAGCATGTCCTTAAATTAAGTGAGGTACACTTAAGGAAAAAGCACAATTTTTAGTGTTATAAATATAAATACCAATGCAAGCCCTAAATCAAATATTTTAAAGATGTTACTTCTGAAGAGAGAAAATTTCTGCAAGTGATATCAGACTTTTGCTTTATATCACAGTTCTGAGATGGATTGGATACATTTCATAGGCTTGAGGGACTTCAGTAACCTCAAACATAGAACACTAAGTATGGTATCTGACTAATACGTACATGTACAGGGATTCCGATAACATATGAATAAGCAGATGCATGTTCTGTTTTCCATGCAATGTTACATTTGATAACTGTTAATGGGAATTTAATGCTTGTGAAATTTGAGACAAAATTGTAATGTTGAATTACGATTCTGGCTTTTAATTGTCTATTGATCATATATCAATTTTTATTCCAAGCCTTTAATGAATCAGTTCCAATTCGGGATTATGGTTGTATAAAAACTATGATAAGGCCTGAAACAAAGACCTCTGTGGAACTGGGCACAAGTCAGGGACCTCAGCAGTAGCAGGCCAAGGCCAGGGACATCTGTAGGAACAGACCTTGCCAGCAATCTCAGCCAGAGTGGGCCTGAGGCAGTGGCCTCCATGGGAGCAGGTACAAGGGAGCCACCTCTGAGGGATCATGCCCAAGCCAGAGACCTTTGCAGAACCAGGTACAAATCATCAATCTCTGCTTGAGCAGGCACAAACAAGCAACCTCCGTGGAGGCTGGGCCCAATGAACCCCAGGATTGCATAGTGACCGCTTGAGTGCTGCGGGACCTCCGGGAACACTGAGTGACCTCGAAGATTACTGGAATTATGGCCCTGACTGCACCCACGAAGAGGAACCACCTCAGCATTTGGATCCACTGGCACCTGGAAGATTGATCACCAAAGACACAGCACCAACTACACCAATCAGGGAAAAAGATGGATAGACAAGGTAAGAGCACACTCAACACCACAAAGAGCAACATGACACCAACAAAAATTAATGGCCCTACAACAAGAAGACTTGAACACCCAAATATAGATGAAGCATAAGAAAATGACCTAAAAAGTAACTTTAAGAGACTGTTTGAGGCCCTCAAAGAGGAAATGAAAAATTCCCTCAAAGAAATGGAGGAAAAGACCAAAAAAAGGAAGAAACTGACAAAATAGAAACAAAGAAAACAATACAAAGAAACAATGTGACAAAGAATTGGTTCTTTAAGAAAAATCAACAAAACAGACAAACTTTTATCCAAGCTAATCAAAAGGCAGAAAGAGAATATCCAAATTAGCAAAATCAGAAATGGATAGGACATAACAACAGACACAGAGGAAATCCAGAGAATCATTAGCTCATATTTCAAAAACCTGTACTCCACAAAACTGGAAAGCTTGAAATGGGAAATTTTCTGGATAAATATCACTTACCAAAATTAAATCAAGACCAGATAAGCAAATTAAATAGATTATAACTGCTAAAGAAATAGAAACTGCCATCAAAAGTCTACCAAAAAAAAAAGCCCAGGGCCAGATGGTTTCAGCACAAAATTCTACAATATTTTCAAAGAAGAACTAATACCAATACTCCTCAAATTGTTCCACACAATAAAAACAGAAGGAATATCGCCAAACTCTTTTTACAACGCTACAACTATCCTGATACCCAAACCACACAAAGACGTTACTAAGACCATTCTTACTCATGAACATTGATGGAAAAATACTCAATAAAATGGTAGCAAGCTGAGTCCAAGAACACATCAGAAAAATTATCCACCATGATCAAGTGAGTTTCATCCCAGAGATGCAGGGATGGTTCGACATATGAAAACCTGTCAATGTAATCTAACATACAAATAAACTGAAAGAAAAAGCCCACATGATCCTCTCATTAGATGCTGAAAAAGCCTTCGACAAAATATAACATCCCTTCATGAAAAAGGTCTCTGAGAGAGTATGGATAAAAAAAACATAATAAAGGCAATATACATCAAGCCAACAGCCAACAACAAACTAAATGGAGAGAAACTCAAAGGGATCCAACTAAAATCAAGAACAAGACAAGGTTGTCTATCTCTGTATCTATTCAATATAGTACTTGAGTTTCTAGCTAGACTAATAAAACAATAGGAGATCAAGGGGATACAAATCAGAAAAGAAGTCAAGCTCCCATTATTTGCTGATGATATGGTAGTTTACAAAAGGGACCTAAAAATTTTTGCCAAGGAATTTCTACAACTCATAAACACCTTCAATAATATAGCAGAATACAAGATTAATTCAAAAAAATCAGTAGTCCTCCTCTACACAGATGATAAATCGTCTGAGCAAGAAATCAGAGAAACATTGCCCTTACAATAGCCACAAATAACATAAAATGTCTAGGAGTATCTCTAACAAAACAAGGACTTTAAATCTTTGAAGAAAGAAATTGAAGATGATACCAGAAAATAGAAAGATCTCCCATGCTCTTGTTTAGGTAGAATTAACATAGTAAAAAAATGCAATCTTATCAAAAGCAATCTACTAATTCAATGCAATGCCCTTCAAAATCCCAGTAAAAATTTTCACAGAGTTCAAAAGAACAATATTCAATTTCATATGGAAAAGAAAAAAAAAAACACAGTACAGCTAAAAACAATCCTGTACAATAAATGGATTTCTGAGGGCATCACAATCCCTGACTTCAAACTCTGCTACAGAGTTACAGCTCTGAAAACAGCCTGGTATTGGCATAAAAACAGACAGGAAGGTTGTTTCCTAATTTTCTGAGAAATTGCCGTACTGATATCCAAAGGGGCTGTACCAGCATATACTCCCACCAGCAATGCAAGAGTGTTTCTTTTACCCCACAACCTTTCCAGCATAAGCAACCTTCCTCAAGACCCAACAATACCACATTTGGTTATATATCCAAAGGCTCAATCATGCCACAAAAACCTGTGCTCAACTATGTTCATGGGAGCATTGTTTGTCGCAGCCAGAAGCTGGAAACAACCTAAATGCCCCTCAACCTAAGAATGGATAAGGAAAATGTGGTACATTTATATAATGCAGTACTACACAGCAGAAAAAAAAATGACATCTTGAAATTTGCAGAAAATTGGATAATCTAGAAAACATCATATTGACAATTATCACATGTTCTCATTCATAAGTGGTTTTTAAACATAAAGCAAAGAAAACAAGTCTACAAATCATAATCCCAGGGAACCTAGACAACAATGAGGACCCTAAGAGAGACAATCATGGATCTAGTCCACATGGGAAGTAGAAAAATACAAGATCTACTGAGTAAATTGGGAGCATGGGGACCATGGGAGTGGGTTGGGGGGTGGGTGAGGCAGGGAGGGAGCAAAAAAAATGTAGAGCACAATAAAATAAAAAAAAAAACAGGAGGACCAATGGAACCCAATCAAAGACCCAGATATCAATCCACACACACACACATATAAGCACCTGATTTTTGACAAAGAAGCAAAAAATATAAAATAAAAAAGAAAGCATATTCAACAAATGGTACTGGAAAAACTGGATATCAACATTTAGAAGAGTGAAAATAGATCCATATCTATCACCATGCACAAAACTCAACTCCAAATGGATCAAAGACCTCAACATACACCCAACTACACTGACCCTCATAGACGAGAACTTGGGAAGTACACTTGAACACATAGACACAGGAGACTATCTCCTAAATATAACCCCAGTAGAACAGACACTGAGAGAAACAATTAATAAATTGGGCCTCCTGAAACTGAGAAGTTTCTGTAAAGCAAAGGACATGATCAAAAAGACAATAAGGCAAGGTACAGAATGGGAAAAGATCTTCACCAACCCCACATAGGACAGAGGGCTGATCTCCAAAATATACAAAGAACTCAAGAAATTGGCCATCAAAAGAACAAATAATCCAATAAAAATTGGGGTACAGACCTAAACAGAGAACTCTCAACAGAAGAATCTAAAATGACTGAAAGACACTTAAGGAAATACTCAACATCTTTAGCCAACATAGAAATTCAAATCAAAACATCTCTGAGATTCTATCTTATCCCTGTAAGAATGGCCAAAACCAAAAACACTGATGACCACATATGCTGGAGAGGATGTGGGGTAAAGGGAACATTCCTCCATTGCTGGTGGGAGTGGAAAAGGGTACAGCTGCTTTGGAAATCAGTATGGCAATTTCTCAGAAAATTAGAAAACAACCT